>CAUYPK010029791.1:0-13893 GCA_963574355.1 Loris lydekkerianus
GATACAGCCAATGTGGTACCATGCCACTGGCCCGACCCTGTCACTCACCTCTTCCCCCGCCTTCTTTCCCTGCCCCTTCTCCACAATAAAAAATAAATAAATAAATAAATAAATAAGTGAAAAAAAAAAAAAAAAAAAAAAGTAATTATTTTTTTATATTATAAGTAAATATAGAAACATACAACTTAAGTGTCCAAGACTATCAAAATTCTGCAATACTTTGTAACTTCTACTCCTCCCAAGAATTTGTTGGGGAAAACCAAAAACACAGTAACTTTTTTTTCTCTCATTTACCAAAAGTGGTTAAAATTTATATTTCGTATGGTGTTTATCCTTCTAAAACTGTAATGCTATTTCAGAGGCACTGACAACTCTGTTCTTGGTAAACTCTTTTGAGGTAGGCAATGATCAGTCTCATTGGAAACAGTAAGAAAGAAACCAAATTGTGTTAGAGGGTGACACAGGGTCGCCCTCTAATGTAATCTTACATAATAGCTATTTCTCACCGTGAAACTGAGAAAACTTAGAATCGGTTGTATTAAACTATTCAATGTTTGAAATTCTAGAATAGCAATGTTCCTTTTCAGGAGGATTTAAGTTCATAAACAGAAATCTTGAGGGTGGTATTGCATTTTTCTCCTTAAGGAAACCCCAGTTTTCTTAAGCAATTAAGTTCTCTATGACAAAATGGATAATGCTAGTCTCTTCAATGCTAGAAGCTCAGCTTAAAATCTAAAGTTTATGTGCTTCCTTTGAACCTTTTTGCCACAGAGAAGATTAAGAAAAAAAGACTAGTGCTCCTCTAATTTCTTCACTGCGCCTTTACCTTGTCTCAACCCGCAGTCGGAATCTTTAATGAAAGGATTCACAAAAATGGAATGAAGAATTAGCATTTCTATGAATAAACAGAATCACAGTATAAAATTAGCTTTCCAAAAAAAAAAAAAAAAGCACGGAATAAAAATCAAAATAAGACTTCAGAGATCTGGAGTTGATTTGCTAATTTTCCCCATCAAGTCACCACGATCATGGGTCTACTGTCCTAATAGTAATCTTTCATTTTTCTTTATGTCTATAAAACTCTAAGTCCCTCAAAAACACTGTAATAATTGAAGGCAACTCAATTCTTAAGGAGAAAGTCTTAAGTGTTATTTTTTGAGGACATTCATTTCTTAAACTTCCAGACCGAGTTCACTGTTACCATCTGTCATCCTAAGGAGACCTAGGAGGACTGCTTCTCCTCCAAAGGTGAAGTCTTGGTCACTGGCCTCAAACTTCCCATTGCTCAGACTGATCATGAGGGCAACTCTTCCTAATTTCTGACAAATATCATTCTCCTTGCTAACGTTGACCTTAAACAGATAGAAAGGCTGTAAAATGTGTGGTCAGCAGTGCAGGTTCTGGAGGCAGGCTGCCTGGGTTTAAATTGGAGTTCCACCAATTACAGACCATGCAGCCCTAGAGAAGTGTCCCAGTTATAAATTCATTGAATCTCAGCTCCAAACCTACCCTGCCTTACCCTTCTGGGTGGTGTTACAATTGGACCTTATAAATGTTTCTCTTTCAGGTATCTCACACGTCTGGTTTGGTTAGCAGTAAAGGAAGGAACTTCTCTTTTTGTTTCAGATAGGTTTTTTTTTTTTTTTCTTTTTTTTTTTTTGTTGTTGTTTGTTTTCTGTTAGTTTCCTTCTTTTGCATTATAGCTACCAGCAGTACAGAAGAGATTCAGTTACAGTCACCCTTTTGCAGTGAATTTTGCAAGCACCTTGGTGGATAACCTATCCTTGACCCATGGCTATTAACCAAATCTGACCTATTTCTCACTTTTTTAATCACAATGATTTTTACTTTACCATTACCAATCACCTGGGCGATTGTGAAATATGAATGTTCTTACATGCTCATTTGCAGTGCTGAGTAAAACTAATAGACAAGAGCGACTTTTTATAGACAAGTCTTTAAAATACAATTGTAATGCAAAATAATTAGCAATCTTTTACAATTTTTATAATTTACAAATATGTGAAAATTTCAACTGCAGAAGTACAATCTATTCCATATTATTATGAGAGAGACCTGAGGCCCAGACTGTGATATAATAGATTTTAGCCTTAGTATACATTTTTGTCCTTTATATATATATATATAATTTTTACCCTTTAAAAAGTGTGTGTGTATATATATGTTTTAAGTTTAAAGGATACATGATGCAATCTATGTCCTATATTAAGTATCAGTGGCTCTATTATACTTAGATTTCAAGAAAAATTAATTTCAATGCTTGCTATTACAATAACAAAAAAAAAAAACTTACCTGTGTTTTGTATACTGGTTCCTAGAAGTGATTGATAGGTAATTTCACATTCCTGGGATATACTAATGTCATCTAGAGCAACAGTAGCATTCCATGACAAAATAGTAGCTTCTAAAATTAACTATAATGACAGAAGGATAAAATTATTAAAACACACCCTAAAACTAATGTCTTAAATCATATTTCTTTGTGTAGAGCAACTCATTTCCATCTGTCCTAGTTTCTGATCTAATTTTAGAAAGTTGTTTTGACCAGAACATTCAAATTCCAAATTTATAAAGTCCTAACTCCTTTGTTAGGCAACTTTAATAACTCAGTTAACCTTGTTTCAATTAAAACTCATAACATTCATCACCAGTGAAGGGTTCTCTTCCCATTGGAACCATTAGGAGCCATATGCATTTATTATATAATGAGCTCTTTGGGGCAATCAACTGTGTAGTTTACAACTGAATTTAATTGAGATATAAATTTCTTTGTAATGGGTCAGCTAGAGGCAGTGATTCATTTCCATGTCAAAATATTTAAATACATACGTATTATGTATATATGCACAGAATCATACTTAAGTAGTAAAGCACACTTCAATAATAACATACAATGGTTAATAACATTCATACGCAAAATAGTTCAGAGGCATCTATTTAAGTTATTCTTAACGACTTAACACTCAGAATAATGATTGATATAATTTGTTTTCTTTCTTATTAATCACTAAAATTATTATATTGTTATTACAACATATATGGAAGAAGGAAAGGAAGGAGGGAGGGAAAGAAAGGAAGGGAAGGGGGAGGGAAGGGAAGGAAAGGGAAAGGGAAGGAAAGGGAGAGGAAAGGGGGAGGGAAGGGGGAGGGAAGGGGGAGGGAAGGGAAGGGAAAGGAGGGGGAGGGAAGGGGGAGGGAAGGGGGAGAGAAGGGGGAGGGAAAGGGGAGAGAAGGGGGAGGGAAAGGGGAAGGAAGGGAGGGAGGGAGGGACAAAAGGATGAATTAAGCCTGTAGTCTTAAGGAACTGTGTAGCTGACCACCAGTCCAGTACACAGGTGGTCAGCATACCTTGATTTTTCTCAGGAGGATCTCTGATCTCAAGGACCTTACAGGTTCCTGTGTCAGAACTTAAAGCACACTATGGCAAAGTATGCTACATTAGTGTTCAGTCTTGGGCTTTCTCCTGCCCTTGAGAGAGCTGGCCATAAAAAAATTATATGACCCACCTGCATCAAAGTAGGTCACAAACTCTCATGTGACAGGTGTCCTGCTCTGTAACCAGAGGAAAAGAATGCTAGATAGAGGCCAAGAAGAATTTGAACAAATAGGCTTGCTAATTTCCTGCCATTTCATTACTATTAATCATATACCCTTTTTGTTCAATCAGACTTCTACAGCCTTCACTGAACCTAACCATAAAAATAGAAAAATTTCCCTGGGTCTTTTTATCTTCATTTCTGAAGACCCTTGTTGTCACATAAAATCTTGATAAATAAATTTGTCATGATTTTCTGTTGTTAATCTGTCTTTTGTTAACGGGGTGTCAACCATGATCCTTATGATGAACGAGGAAACGGTATTACATTTTCTGCTGTACACTCGGTATGATACATCCACAACTAATCTATTACATATGTGCTGTAAAAGATATTAACACAAAAACACTGGGAGAATCAAAGGAAAATGTTCCATTCTCTCTGCCAAGAACGTGGGACTGAGAGTTAGGGAAAAGATTTGGTGGAGAGGTAGTATTAAACATGAATTATAATTGCTGCCAAAGGTTTACCTCAAGAAAATGAGGTAACAGTCTAAGAAAAACCAAAGAGATAAGAAAGTGCATGGTATGTTCAAAAACGTGGGTGGGGTGTAATAGGAGTATAGGATTTTTAAGAGAATAATCAAACAATAGATGGAAAGGATCAATTTGCAGGAGTTAGGATAGCCCAATTGGAGAGCAATTAGATGTTATCTATTGAAAAAAACTAAGATAGACTATAAAAATGCAGGTCATTTCTCCGCATTTATCCTAGAGAGATCTTCATAGGGATGCTGTGAAGGTCTGTGCAGGAATGTGCATACTTCAGTGCTGGTTTTGATAACAAGTAACAGGAAACAAAGGTGGATCAATCAACAAATAGTGATGTCGACTGTGGAATACTATACCAAGTAAAAATATCTCTATGTCATTATATGGAAAGAAGTTTAACATGTGTTTCTGAGTAAAAAAGCAAGTTATGGAGTAAAAATTATTATTTTTACTATCACTTAGCCTGACAACACACGTTTTACATTTCTACTCCGTAAGAAAACGGGCTGGAAGTATAAAAAGAAACAAACAAAAAAAGCAGCTAATATCTGTAAAGATAGACCATGGTGGCAAATGAAGATGGTCAGAAGAGACGATTGCTTTATTGGAAATGTTCGATATTTTATAATGCAATGTACACAGTTTGTGTACACAGATGACTTTAAAAATCTGAATAGAGTTGCTTGGTGTAGAAGCTCAATGAACCAGGAAATCTATCCTTCATACAAAAGGCAGAAAACCAAATTGAAGGTTTTAAGAAGGATTTTGATGAAATACAGGCAAGCATTTTAACTTAAAAATACACATCATACTATTTTTTACATCATTAAAGAAATGTAATTTATTTTGGACAGCTTTCAGTTTGAAAGAATTTTCTTTTTATTCATTACTATGATACAGCCTATATTGAATATGATTAAGAGAGACATGTCATTCTTTAGACTCATTGGATAAGTAGTTACTGACCCCCATTTTTAAAGGCCTGTGCTACTCAAAGAAAAAAAAATGCAGAAAAGGGACTTTTGAGGAACTTTTCTATGCTCCTAAACAGGTAGGTAGAATCTTGAGATGGGTCTTTAAAGAATATGTATAGCGTTTTTCCTGAAGGGAACCAATAGGCTCTTTTAAATATTCATATAAAAATGTAAAGATAAACACAACTTAAAAAGGCAAATAAAATGATCCTAGGTCATCTATACCTTTGCTTATTTACTTCAATATAATTAAATTTAGGACCATATAATAAAAGATTATACTTCTGTAATTAAAATCATCTAAATTTTAAAAGGAAAAAATAGTAACTTCCTCTAAAGAATGTGTTATACCTATAAGTGGTGACCGTTTCATGCATCTAAAACCATCTTGGCTGTCTCTACTTTTTTTTTTTTTTTTTTTGCAGTTTTTGTCGAGGGCTGGGTTTGAACACACCACCTCCGGCATATGCAGCCGGTGCCTTACTCCGTTGAGCTATAGGCACCACCCAGCTGTCTCTAGTTTTCATTGCCTTTTTTACCCAAGCTGATGTTTTGAGTTGTGACCAAAAGCAGTTCCCTGTGAGAACTACAATAGTAATTAGTAATCAGTCAGTAAGAAAGAGGTCCCTGGGGAGAGATAATTCAACCATGGGTGAAAGAAGTGTGGAAAACACATTTTATAAGATTCCCAAGGCAATTTGAGAATTTAAATTTCAAATTAAATGTAGGTGGCTTTCCTTTCTAAAAGTATAATTCAGGATCTTGCTAGTTTTTGCATTATTGAATTATATTCCTCACTCAAAGAGCAAAATACTTCTTGTTTTCAAGAACTCCAGAAACTTATCAATGTTCACAATCAAGTGATTACTTTTGCAAAACTTAGAGAAGATTTTATAGAAAAAAAACTCACCTAGCATAGATATCTTGTTTTATCAAAGAACAACAAGAGCAAAATTAAATATAACTCTATGAGAAAACAGTATAATAAGGAGGAGAGAGAATTTGGAATGTAATAACTTTTTAAGAATGATGGTCTGTCACTAATAAAAGCAAACAGCCAAAGTTTATTTAGCACTTACTATAGTAAAAGCACATTTGATTGTTTTAATCCTGTGAAGATGGTGCTATTTTCATTCTCATTTTTAAATGCAAGAAAAACAGAAGTTCAAGAATAGCAGTTTTTGGTGGAAGGTCACATATCAAGTAAGAAAAGTATATCACTTGAGATGTTAATGATTATGCTACACTGCATCACTTTAGTGAAATCAAGAGATAACTGGCCCTTAGCAGGTGCTGAAAGAAAAGGCCTATCTGGAGAGAAAAGATTTCATGCAGCCCGAGATAAAGAAATCTGAGGACACAGCAGCTTTAAAAAGACTAGATTAGCTTTTTCTTTTGTATTAAAAATCTTCCCCTTCACTGAATCTTCAAATAATGTCAGGAAATTGTTATTGATTTATATCATTGCCTCTACTAAAGAGGGAACATGGAATCCATCATTGTGGAAAATTTCACACAAGGGTCATTTTAAAATGCAATCTAAAATATGATATAATTATTTTTTAATGGGAAGCTTGGAGAAAGCTGGCCAATTTAAAATCAATGAATAGTACTCGGAAGAAAGGTATCTTTAGATAGTAAAACAGAGCATAGTAGTTAGGCAGAAAAAAGAAATGGTGAATTAAATTAATATGGGTGGAGAGAGAGTAATTGATGGGACCACACCTATGGTGCATCTTACAAGGGCACATGTGACATTTACTAGGTGTAGAATATAAATGTCTTAACACAATAACTAAGAAAATGCCATGAAGGCTATGTTAACCAGTTTGACGAAAGTATTTCAAATTGTATATAAAACCAGCACATTGTACCCCATGATTGCTTTAATGTACACAGCTAAGATCTAATTTAAAAAGAAAAAAACAGGCAAGGAACAGGCCAAATTAAAACAGACCAAAAAGAATGCTATTAACCATTTGATGTAAATTTTGCTAATAAACCCCATACAGGAAATGGAAAAGAATATGGAAATGTTGTTCATTTGCTGTTCTTATAGAATAAATAGCAAACCTAATTCTTTGCCAGCAAAAGGAATGAATAACCTGCTGAATGTGGGCTGTGTATTTCCTAAGGAACTCAAAGCTATTTGTATCCTGTTATAATGTCCACAACTGACATCAAAAGGACCGCACGAAATCAGAATTTCATGGTTAAATGGGAACAGAGAGGTCATAGAATCCGAAGCCTTTCTTCTTTCCAATACTCTGGGCTTGGATTACACTCAAGAAATTTGTTTAGCACTCAGTCACATTGAACTGATAGCCAGGCAATGACTCAGGTCACCCTGAAATGATTTTATCCACTGTAATTGAATTCTAGTTTGTTTCCAAGAATATTTAAAAGCTAGATTGGCTATTATACAGTTATCCTATTTTTTTCCATTTGCTGTTGATGAAGGAATGAACTAGGAACTGCATTCAAGTGGGAATCCGCATGTACGTTTTCATACCTGCTAAAATACACCTAGAGAAATCAGGTTAAAACCACCATAATATGAGCATTAGTTTTTTTTGTTTGTTTGTTTGTTTTTTTGTTGTTGTTGTTTTCTGCAGAGCACAAATAGGGTGGAAAGATATATAAAAAGGACAAAAAGCTTCATTGTTTTAACCAAACATTAATATTACAAGCAAAGTTTTAACAGTTAATTCTTGAGTATGAGAACACAAGTGTTCATTTCTCCCTGAACTACTAGTTTGAAATATTTAATAATATATGTCAAATGAATGTGTTAAAAATACCTTCTATGTTTATCTGTGTATTTATGTATTTTGAATAGAATTTGTACTGATTTCACAATAGAATATTAATATAAGTCCACAATTCCTTATCTAAAGCCTTTGAGGACACAGGAGCTATGAAATTTGAATAGTTCTGAGTTGATGTTAATGCAATGCTGATGGTGTTTATTACATGATACCCTCCGGGAGATCTGAGGCAACAGTGTATAATCAAACCCACCACTGCATGGACTGCCTGAAGACCTCGTATGGGTTCAGGTCAGCTTAGATTTTCTGCTCAAGTCATTTTTCAAAAGGTTATTGCTTTCCAAATTTAATTTTCCAAATTCCTGATTAAACATTGTAGACCCGGAATGGCCTTCTTGATGGTGAACTTTGAGGGAATTTGTCTCATTTTTCTTTTTATTCCTCTGTAGTTTCCAAAACAAACACACAGTGTGACCAGCTCCTTACAGGACTAAGCAAGTGAGGCGGCACAGAGGAAAACTCCTACCTTTGCTGGGGTGAATTAAACACAAGGAGGTCCAGCAAGCTGATCGGTGCAAGGCTGGTTGGAGAGAAAACCCAACGCAGGCTGCTGAGCCCCCAGCAGAAGGAATGAGGGGAGGGGAAGCCCCAGAGCAGGCCTGGGTTAGAAATCCTCACAGCCCCATAGCTGCCAAATTAGAAAATGCCCAATGGCTAATCAACAAAGTAGGTAATAAGCCCCAGATAATAAGGGTTAATCTCCATTTGCACTGCTAAGCAAAGCAAAACGAAAACTATATCCAAAAAATAAATATTAAAGAAAAAGACACAGTACTGTGTGGAAACTCATCAATAATAGTAATCAGTCAAGGAGAGATTCAAGTTGTAGAAAAGAAAGGCATGCATTTCAAATTCTAATACTTTTTGGATAACTAGTCCTAACAAAGAACAGTCTGGTTTTTTCTCAGTATGTCAATTGACAATGAACTCTGACAGATCTTTTCAGTAAATTTCATTGTAACTAAAAGTGAACCTAATGAAAACAATGTTCCGTAAAATACAAATCACAGATATGAGAACAGATGTGCTGATATTGACTTGTTCTGCTCCATGAAATGGAGATTGACACTGAATGGCTGGCCTTTCTATCAAATGCTTCCCAATTAAGAGCTATTAGGTTTATGGTCTTTTGTCCAGTAGATATGGGAATGGAACCGTAATTTAATCCTGGATCATCAGGAGACTCTGGAGACCTTCATTTAGTGAAGAAGTCTTCAGAGATTGAGCCTAGGGTTATGGTTCAGATGAGATTCTATTTTAAAAAAGAAGAACACTAACAATTATTGTCCACTGTTCCTAGATTAGTAGACCACCACTGTCTACTAATAACCAAAGCAATAAAATAGCCAATTTCTGCACGTTAACAACTCTATGCCAGATTCTCTTCTATGCCCATTGCATATATCAACTATTGAACCCTCACTGTATGCACACCATACAGTAGAGAACAATCACAGAAAAGGGTGTTGATTCCCTTTTCTTTCTGCTTCCACGGACAGCATGTTCCCTGCAGCAATACCACGCCTTACTCTTTCCCAAGAGATGAGGAAGATTTAGCTGATTGATAGAATTAGAAACAGCTGGAACTGCTCAGAAAGTGAGTACCTTCTCCTCCCGTTCAACACCCCTTCTTGGGAGTTGCCCTGTTTCAGGCTCCCAAGATTGTCTCTGGCTCATGCTGCGACGCTTCCCCTGGAGAGTGAGTATAAATGGTGGTATTTCTCCAGCAGAATCAACTGATATCTGGGTGAAACTATTTATTCTGAGATAAAGCATTATTTTAGATATATGACTGTACATTCTGAACGCATCTGCTCACAACATTTATTCTCCATTGCTTCACGTCGAAGTTGATCTCAAGTGGATCAGAAATGAGGACCAAATGAGAGGTGCTATTTACCAGGGGCCCCTTCATCTCCATCATCCCCTGCCTTCTGTTGGCAGAGAAAGAGGGAGAGATTCAAAGGGCTTGAGTAACTTCTCTGGGATCACTTAGGCTTGGAAGCCAGGCCCTAGAGCCCACAGTCACAGTCACCCTTTCAGCCACATTCCCTTTAATATTCAGACTCCTCTAAAGTATGGCTTTTATCAACCCTGGAGGTTTCAGAGATTAGGAAATTTGGGGATCAAAGGCAGTTTTTGCTTGGTCCCTTGGCAACCAAAGAGCAGAGCAGGGCTTAGAACGCAAACCACCTGGTTCCATTGCTTTCCACTACATTCCATCATCTGATCTAGTTTCTAAAACTGCTCTTTTCAAATGTCATCTAGAAGACAGTCACATCTCAATGGGCAGAAACTGAGGGACCTATTTTATAAGCTACAGTTGACTCTTTTGTGACATTTTATTAATACCTGCTAGTTGTATATTATTTAGAGAGGGCCTGTGATATTTTGATACATACATAAAGTGATCAAATCTAGGAAAATAGGATTTTTTTTTTTTTTTTTTTTTGAGACAGAGTCTCACTTGGTTGCTGTGGGGTTTAGTGCTATGACATCACAGCTCACAGCACCCTCAAACTCTTGGGCTCAAGAGATCCTCTTGCCTCAGCCTCCTAAGTACCTGGGACTATAGGTACCTGCCATAACACCTCAATTTTTTTAGATATGGGGTCTTTCTCTAGCTCAGGCTGTTCTCAAACTCCTAAATTCAGGTTATCCACCCACCTCGGCCTTCCAGAGTGCTAGGATTACAGACATGACCCACCATGTCCGGCCTAGGAAACTGGGATATTGATCAACTCAAACATTTAGTGTATCTTGTGCTGGGAACATTCCAAATCTTCCAGCTATTTTTAAACAGGCAATAAATTGTTATTTTAATAATTATAGTTACCCTACTGCACCACTGAATACTAGAATTTATTCCTTCTACCTAATTGCATTTTTTGAGATATTAACCAACCTCTCTCCATCCCTCCCTCACCTCCCACTATCCTTTCCAAGCTCTGATAACCACCATTCTACTCCCCCTTTGAGATCAACTTTTTAGCCCCCAAATACAAGTGAGAACATGAGACATTTGCCTTTGTATACCAGGCTTCTTTTAATTTTATATTTAATTCATACATTTATTTTACATTATTACTTTATTATAATGTCTCCTCCAATCTCCAAAGGTTGGTAAAATCCTAAATGTTCCAGGGCATCAGAAAATGAGGCAAAGTGATTAAAACATGAGTACAGCCCAAGTCAGAGTTTTTTCACCACCTCACATAATCCACCATCTTCGTTCAGAAAACACAAAACTCCTATTAAATGATTCTTCTCTCTGCCATCTTCATTTGCTTTCAACTTCAAAATGTTAAGGAGGTACAAATGTTTTAGGTTCTGTGGATCATTTTTGTAATGCTTGAGTGCTGGGTAGAGGTGTGCCCATCACCCAAATAGTGTTCGCTGTACCCACTAGGCTGGTGTGATCTTCTCCTCCCCTCCCCCATCCCCATGATTGATTTCCACTGAGTTTTACTTCCCTCTGTGTGTGTGTGCTCATGGGTTATTTCCAATTTAATAGCGAGAACAGGTGCTGTTTGTTTCTCCATTCCTGATTTACTGACTAAAGAAAATGATCTCCAATTCCATCCAGATTGTTGCAAAAGATAGTAAGTCTTCATTTATTAAATGCCAGACTAGCACTCCATTTTACATAGTGTTAAACCAATTTTCATCCCCACTTTTGCTACTTTTCTACCCATAAACCTTCAGCACTTAACCTCTCTACTCACTCCTGATCATGTGTTTGATCTCAGAATGTGTTTACTTCATTAATGTTGAATAAATTCATGGGATATCCATGTCATTTTATCACCTGAAAGGATTAGCATTAAGTAAGTGTCTTCCACTGAGTTGTATGGATTCCTCACGTGCTCACCTGGAAAGGTAGAGTAGACTCTCCAGCTTTTGCAGAGAGATTGATTTTGGCTCGGCTCCACTGTGAATCGGAGTATCCGATTATTTCCCCTTGCTTTTGCCATTTCCCATCTAATGATGTTCTTGTAAAAACTGAGAGAAACGTATGCTGAGACAAATGATGCCAGAACCGCACCTGTTGAAATAAATATATTGAATGATATAAATATTCTGTTTACCTGTCTCTAGCAGCCTATCTATACCTTAAAATATCTCAAACTACTTTGGTGGTCAATATAATCTTCCCAATTCTCCTTTCCTCTAACTGTGCAACCACGGAAAACACTAAGTACTTCCTTTGCCATGTTTTATATTTTATCCTTAAGAAAAGTTTCAAGGTGGCTAGAAAAATCATTATTTTTGACACCTGCTGAAGCGCTGTCCATATAAATCGGAAACTAACAGCCTGCCAAGATGAGTTTGAGGACATATTTTTGCCCACACCGTCATGGGCAGGACCAATCAGTGTCCACAGAAGTTCACCAGGATCCTTCTCTCTTGTGAATTATAAATCTGGGAGGTAAAATGTTACAACTCACAATTATATAATCATTTATAAATATACCTTCTCCTTGATGTTTCAAACACCAAAGGAAAAAAAAAAATTCCTTGAAGAATTGTTTTCCCAGGTAAAAAATAAAATCCTATAACACTTTTCACTAATTTTTTTCTGCTGTGGGATTAGAGAAGGGCTCATGGATACTGTTCATTTATAATTTGAGTCAAGTGAGAAAATATTCTTTATGTGGCTATGGGATAGCCACTTAGTATCGTTTTGTTTCAAGGATGACACAATATAAAGATTTGATGATTTAACTACATAGTAAAAGAAATATATAGAGAGGATTATTTTAGGTGGTGATGGTAATAACTCAGACATGAGACTCAGCACTGTCATTGATCAACCAATTTATCCTGTGTTCTTACTAAGGACCTGGTACTGTAGGAGGCAAAAAATAATTTCCCCTAGGGTTGAATGATCTACTTTAAAAGTAAGTCAGCACAGTCTCCACAAAGACAATTTCAGATCTCCTACAACCAAAATTTCTTCTTCTTCTTCCTCCTCCTCCTCATTATTACCAGCATTCAAAGATGAGGCCTTTTTTTGAATTCAAAGAGGCTCATTTCAAGTTCACTATGTTTTAAATTCTTGGCTATTCTTTTCCATGTCATTGTGCTTTTGTCCTGACACATGGACAGATATTAGGACATATATAAGCAACCTATTTATTTCACTGTTGAGATCAATGTTAGTGATGAGAGTTGACCAAAAAATGTTTCAAAATGCTCTTTGAAAAATGTGTTTAGTCCAAAGTATCCAACATTCTACATTAAAATCTGGTACACACTTTTCTTCAAAATCTATTTAATTGCTATAACTTAATCAAATATTATTATTATTACCCTGTTTCCCCGAAAATAAGACATCCTCCAAAAATAAGACCTACTTACAGGAAAGATAAGATGTCCCCTGAAAATAAGACCTAGCGCATCTTTGGGAGCAAACCTTAATATAAGACACTGTCTTATTTTTGAGGAAACAGGGTATTAATTTGAGGCAACAGAATCTCCTTCTAATGTGCTAGGCTAGAGTGCCCTGGCATCATAGCACACAGTAACCTCAAACTCCTGAGCTCAAGCAATCCTCTTGCCTCCCTCCTGAGTGGCTAAGACTACAGGTATGTATCACCAGGCCCAGCTAATATTTTTTACTTTTAGTAGCGATAGGGTCTCATTCTTGCTCAGGCTGGTCTCAAACTCCTAAACTCAAGTAATCCACCTACCTCAGCCTCCCAGAGTGCTAGGATTACAGGTGTGAGCCACTGCACTTGGCCCCCCAAATTATTTCCAATTCCCTATTTCATTTTAGAGTTTATTGCCATGCTCACTTAAATGCCCTCACAAGAAAGTTAGAAATTTAAAAAATGGAAGAGGGTGGAGACAAGATGGCGGACTGAAGTCAGCTTTTCACAGAGGCTCCCGTCCAGAAGGAGAGTTAAAGGATGGAAATTTAGTAAGTAACCTGGAGGATTCGAGCTATACCAGGAGAGAAGTTTAGAGATCGCACATCAAC
>CAUYPK010029793.1:0-11697 GCA_963574355.1 Loris lydekkerianus
ATGGATGGTTGACCAGGACTGGCAGTCCTTCCAGCCAGTGGGTTGAAGGCAAAACCCTTCAGTGGCTCATGGTTCTAGTCTCTGCAGAAGGTCTTATACTTAACTGTTCTCTCTTCCCCCCCTGGACTGGAAAACCACTTATTCCCAGAATTCAGGTCCTGCTTGTCAATACCACATCAGCCAGTCTGTTCATTTAATGATCAGAAATTGTAATGTTGCACTATATTCTGAATAAAGGGTAAACATAAAGAAAAAAAAATAATAAAGTGAGTCCAAGGGGGCAGATACAGTTAGCATATTAGAATTGGGAACAGTCCCCTATTAGGACGTGCATCATATGTGAACTGAAAAAGCATATTGGACTTTAGTATCCAATTTTGTATTTGTACAATGAAAGAAAAATCACACATTTTGATTTTAAAGTTCAAGCTACTGAAAATAAAGTTCAACAAAATTTTCTTGGCAGGTGGGGCTGAGTACAAAAGTTATTTTCCAAATTGTTCAGTTCTGCAATTCTATTCAGAATGTCAGTAGATGAGTGCACAATTGATATTTTTTTTATTACTGCTATTGATTAGGAAGTGCAGGAAAAACAACAATCCATTCTGAACACCTATGTTTAATCAAGGAAAGAAGCTTTTGTGTAAGATGAATCCCAACAAGGTTAGTCTGGTGGACATGACGGTATCTCTCGTAGGTCTGGATGGCTTCCCAGTCCTCACCAACTGCACACAAGTAGCTGATTGAGAGTTTCTCTCTTAGGAGTAGATTTGCCAGAGCGTTCAGAGTGAGGCTGAGTGTGCACCCCCTCACTGGCAGCTCTCAGCTGGCTTTGCTATTAAATCCCAAGGGGATGATAATCACAAACCCAGGAGCACCCTTTGAAATTCCTCGGCCTTTAGGAGCTTTCATAGAATCAGAGATTAATACCCAGTGTTCCTAAGGAGTGATTTCTGTTTGTGATGAACACGTAGATGGAGAAGTACAGCAAACACCTGGAAGTACTAGTGCAGAAGGTACCTATGACCTAAAGCATGAGCAACAGAAAGCCCGCTGCCTGCTCTAAGTAATACCATAGTGAAATACAATGTCTGTAATAAAGGATGATTTGTCCATAATAAAAGCTGATTTCTATTTAACTTGTTTCTCTGAAACATTCTTTTCTGAGAGGTAATTGCCGAAGCCATGGAAATTTTGCATTTTTGTTTTAAAATTCTGTGTTCTGCTTGCATGAATTTTTAAGGGTCAGTTCTCATTTATACCAGGATTTCAGTAACTCTCAGCCCCTTTGGCAAAAGTCACCCTGTGTCAAAGGTTGAAGGCAGAAGACAAATTCATACCTGTAAAGCCGAGGTAAGAATTTAATGTCAGCACTGGATGTTGGGCAGCTGTGTTTGAGTCTTGCAAGGAAGTGCCCAGACACTGAGGAGGTCTGGGAGCCCAGAGCTGGCGAGCACCCCTTCTTGGAGGCTGTGTTTGCATGTGGGGGGGGGGGGGTTACTCAGGTAGGTTGAGGATTCCAACCCCAGCAGTGGAGTGGAGCAGATGTGATACAGCCTGAATCAGGGCTTGGGCTCTGGAGTGAGCCAGAACTGGGTGAGTGTCCCAGCTCTACCCTTTTCTAGCTTCATGACCCTCACATAAGTCACTTTATGAGCCTCAGTTTCTTTGCTCTATGAAATAGGGTTCCTAATTCATAGGCGTGTCATTCATATTTAATGAGCTAGTGTATGTTAACAGCCTTAGAAAATGCCTGATACAAATGAAGAGCTTAATAGATATTATTATTATTAATACTTTTATAAGTGAATAGACTAGGATCTTTGTTTTAATGATCTGCCAAACAATGAGGCAAGTAGGCAGAGGCTACCTGGCAGAGAGGGTGGCTCTCACATGCCTGGGCTTAGGTACCAAGGCAAGGTCCACCAGCGTCTCAACAGACTGTTCCCATCATCTCCAGGACCAAGGCTTTCTGTTCTCCACCCTGGTTTATAATCCTGTTGGGTTTGGGTGGGCTAGGAATGCCCGCTATGTGCCAAGCCTGGAGGCTCCCCATGTGGTTATTGGAGAAAGCCTGGCTTCCCCTTGTGCAGAATTTCTCAATTCTGGTTGCATATTACCATCCCCTGGGGGCTTTAATGATAAACTAATACCTGGGACCCACCTCTCAGACATTCTGCTCTAATTGTTCTGGGAGGAGATTCAGGCATTGGTATTTTAAAAGTTCACTTTTGGATCTAATGTGCAGCTGGCTTGGAAAACTATTGACTGGCAGTTTAGTAAGTAAACTAAGCATTGTTTTAATGTGATAGAATCAGTAAACATCTGATAGCACAATAATTGCCAAATCTATAATTCTTTAATTATCAATTGGAGTAATTGGTTCTTCTTTTAGACCTCTTTCCAGCTTTTGATATGTCTGACCTCCCTCCTCCTTTGGAAACTCTCTCCTCCTATTTCCTTACCCCCTCTCTCCTGGGTCACTTCTTAGTGCTCAGCTGGTTCTCCCTTAGTATTTCCAGCAGCTTTGCATCCTTCGTGCACACCCTGGACACTGACAGTTTCTTGGAGCTTTTTACTTCCCTCTCCCCACCATATATACCAATGATTTCCAACACTGAAGTCTTAAGCCTACATCTGTCTTGGGATCCGGGTGGTAGCTCCAGCCATTGTCCTGGGTATTTCTGTATTACCTCAACTGTAGCTGTTTGGTAATCATTTTATTTATTCCTGATAGCTGTTTTTGTTGCTTTCTTTACATCCCTTCTTAATGTCTTCTCTCCTCATTCCCAATGGATCACCTTGCTCCACCATCATTTCTTCCAATTGTAGATTCTAAAATATAAAATTGACCAACTTCCTTCAGTTTCAGCTATCAAGAAATTTACCAAATAAAGGCCCATATCTGCCTTGTTTCTTTTTTTCTTTTTTTTTGCAGTTTTTGGCTGGGGCTGGGTTCGAACCCACCACCTCCGGTATATGGGGCCGGTACCCTACTCCTTTGAGCCACAGGCACTGCCCTTCCTTGTTTCTTGTGCTAAAGGAAGAGCTCTGCTTTCCACTTTCTGAGGCCAACCTTTTCACCTGGGTTCTAGATTTTATCCTTCTGCTTCTTTTCAGTTAGACATTGAACAAACACTAATTAAGTAGGGACAGTGGGGCAGAGAAGCCTCCTTTGGAGGGTGCTCAGGAGACAACAGGGCAGAAGGAAGTAGAAGGAGACAGCAAGCATGGGCAACTATTTCAAGGTGTTTTGCTCTGAAGCGAAGTAGAGAAATGAGGCTTCGTCTAGCTAGAGGCGTCCATGGGCTTTTTATCAAATTAATTGGTGATATAATAGCCAAAGGAAAGACCCAGATGAAAGGAAGAAATTAGTGGGTTTTGCTACATCAGTTATCTACTTTCTCCTCTGCAGCCCATACACCTGGTCTCTCCTTTGATCCTAGCTCTGTCACCTCAGTTGACAAATATGTGCAGTCTTTCTTTCTTTTATTTAAGTGAAATCTCAAGATCTTTGGGAGCAGACCAGCCTGAGCTCAGATTTGGCTTCTGTTGCTTTCCTGGCCGAGTGACTCAGTCTCTTTGAGCCTCTGTATTCTCATCTGTAAAAGGAAGGAAGTAACCCCACAAGGCTATTAGGAAAATTAAGTAAGATAATGAATGTAAGGAACTCACTAACTGTTTTAAACAGGAGTACCACAAATGTTAGTTCTACAAAAGAGAAGGGTAGGGGGGGTTTAATTTGAAGTTCTTCATCCTGAAGTACATTTATTTTCTGTCCTCTTGTTTTAAAGAACTTGAAAAAGCAGGATATAGTCACTGATTCCTCTCCACCTCTCATTTGCTCCTCAACCCACTTCTATCTGGGTCTCTTAACACTCTACGTGAATTGCTGTCACCAAGGCTTATGCCAATGCTTATTCTCTAGTACTTAACTCTTGTTAATATCTCTAAAAGCTTTGAGAAGGTGATCACTCTTTCATTTTTGTCCCTTAGCTTCTGGGACTCAATATTTTGTTTCTCCTCCATCTTTTTTGACTCAAGGAACGTCTAAGACATGTGTTCAAAGCAAGGCATATGGGCAGCCTGGATAGACCCAAAGTTTTCTGTCCTTCAAAAGTATTTTATTTGAATGTTGTCAGTCTTGTGTTGTGGCTAACAAAGAGGGCTCTACAGTTAGACTCTCTGTGTGTAAATCCGTGTTCTTCCACTCTTCCTCTTCTGTAAAGCAGGCATGATAGCATCTACATCACAGGCTGGTTGTGAGGATTCAGAGAATGAGTTAGTCACTGTAAAGAATTTAGATAGTGGCTGGAGTAGAGTAGATGTTAGTGATGGTGTTGATAATAATGGCCATGATGATGGTTGTGATGAGGAGGAGATGAGTGCTATGTACCATGCAGGTTTGAAGGCAGAAAAGTCTCCAGATTCTACCACCCCAGCTCCACCCTGAAGTCTATTCAGCAAAACAAAAGCTAAGTGTAATCTGACCTGCTTTCCTCAGAAGGAGATTGGTTACTGCCTTGTTTCTTTTTTTTCTGTCTTTCAGTACAGAGAGGAACCTTTAAAGCTGAAGCTATCGTTCCTCTTCCTAAGTGGGCTAGCTAAGTATTCCATTTCAATCACAGAAGGTAAGGCCTCTAGAGGAGTTTTGGTAAGTATGGTTTTCTCCATCTTGTTGTACTGGCATGAATATTTTATCAACCAGAGGTGACTGATGACCCAGAGAGCTGCCCTGGATGACCAGGCCCAACAATCCAACTCTATTCTGATGATGCCACAGTTTCTTTCAATGGTTTTACTCTGTTGGATTTCCCTTAAATGCCTTTTTTAAACCTTTAAATGTTGATATTTGGGGTCAGGCACAGTGGCTCATGCCTATAATCCTAGCACTCTGGGAGGCCGAGGCAAGAGAATTGTTCAAGACCGATCTGAGATAGAGTGAGAACTCACCTCTAAAAATAGCCAGGCATTGTAGTGGGTGTCTATAATCCCAGCTACTTGGGAGGCTGAGGCAAGAGAATTGCTTGAGCTGAGGAGTCTGAAGTTGCTGTGAGCTATGATACCATAGTATTCTACTGGGGCAACAAAGTGAGAAGCTGCCTCAAAAAAAAAAGCTGATATTTACTTAGAATGTCATTGTTGGCTCTTTTGTCTGCTTATCTAAATTTGGTGTTCTAGACAGTCTATGAATAAGTTTCAAATGGTCTGTGAAACCCTGAAATTAGACATGTATGTATAATTATAACGGCTGTGTGATTATGAATACCTATATCAAAAAAGCAAGATTGAGGGTGGTGCCTGTGGTTCAGTGAGTAGGGTGCCAGCCCCATATACTGAGGGTGGAGAGTTCGAACCCAGCCACAGTCAAACTGCAACAAAAATTAGCCAGGTGTTGTGGCAGGTCCCAGCTACTTGGGAGGCTGAGGCAAGAGAATTGCCGAAGCTCAGGAGCTGGAGATTGCTGTGAGCTGTGATGCCACGGCACTCTACCAAGGGCAACAAAGTAAGACTCTAAAAAAAAAGCAAGATTGAGTGTGTATGTGCCTTTTCTAGGAGAGGGTCCATGCTTTCATCCCTCTTCTCAAAGGCAGCTCAAGAATGAAGAACCAAGCTACTCTAGTGGTTCATTGTTATAAGCCTATGGTGTCCTTTCCTGTCCTGCTCTGTAGACATGTAGGAGTTAATATCTTCCTTCTGGTGGGATGTGTAACTTTGCAAATCTGTCTGAAATGAAATGTATCCCCTTTTGGACAGAAACATGTCAGTACTTCCTGTGGGATCCTTTAAAGCTTCTGGCCATTGCAAGCCTGCGTTTTCTGTTCAACTAGCGTGCATATGATTCATTATATGTATTTCTATTTATTTAGTGGAATTATGTGATTCTGTATAGGGTAACTGAATTTTCCTTTTTATTTTTACATCCCCTGGTACCTAGCCCAGTGCCTGGGACATGGGGTGCTTTGTAAATCTTGATTGGAAGCCTGTCTACATTTTGTATTCCTCAATTCACAATGAATACAAGAAATAGCAATAGAGCCAGATCATGATGCATTTATAAGTATTTAGCATCCAGTATTATCAGGGTGAATTATGAATATGTATATCAAAAATGGCTATTGAGACAGAAATTCCTCAGGGAAATATAAAAATATCATCCTATTTCTTTCACTAAAAAAATACAAAATCTGATTGTTCCACTATTATTAGACTCAAATAAATATTCATCCTTTATCCCTCCAGGGGGGTCCCCAAGCTTCCTGCAAGTGAAATGAGTGCTAAATGTGCCCAGTGAATCACTCTGATTCTTTTTACCCTGTAGATAGAATGGCAATCTTAGTTTATTTGCTTCTTCCAATAGCTTAAAGATGCAAATAGCTTTAGATTTTTAATCCCCAAGACTAGAGGAGGATGTGGTAAAACTGTTCATGCACCACCTCCCATGCAGGAGAAAACTCCCTGTGAAGAAGGTAATAGGCACCTCTTGGGAACAAAAGGCCCCACAAAATCCCCCAAAGTGCAAAGCCCAGGAGCTTTCTGAACTGACAATGCTGCCATTGCTTACACCAACTAAATTGCAAAGCTCAGCAGGGTAGGAGCTGGGCTTACTTAAGTGTCTCAGGTCAGGGCAGGCATCAATGTCAGTAAAGGCCAGTGTCAAGGTTGCAGGGAGAGCTTCTGTTCCTCCAGCTAACTCCCTTTGTTTCTCCACCCTTCAGCATCCCTGACTGACCCCAACTCAACAGTAGCACCAGGGGGGGCTGGGTTAGGGACTGTATTTGACTTGGTATAAATCTGGTATGGCCAGACAAACAATACAACAATGCCTTACTTCCTGTGTATGGAGAACACAACAGTTGAGAGTGTCAATAGTGACAAAAGATGCTGCAGACATGAACACCGGGCCCTACATGTCCTTCTCCTTGAGAATAATTAACCATTCTAATTCATACCTGAAACGGGCATGCTGCTGAAACAAGGCTAACCTTCCCAAGTTCAGAGTTAGCCGAGTGCATACATCTATTTTTCAGGCAAATTAACAGAACTGGTGTTAGGATTTCAACTCAAAAGGCAGAGAGATGGAGCAATTTACAGTATGGTACAATTCGTGTGTGACTGTCAGTGGGTGCAAAGTAAATAATACCTGCAAAAGAAGAAAATACAGGCATTTTAGTTAAGTGGCAGTGAGCTTACCGCTTGGGCATGTTGTTAATAAGACATGTCAGTGTGATTTGGTTAAATCTTTCCACCCCCACCACTTTATTATGTTTTTTTCTAACTTAAATCAATTTCTTACAGCTAAAAGGCATCCAGTTTAGCAAAAACAGCAGGAAATTGCTTTAGAAAGGTATACTTCTTTATCTCTGGGAATGTGTTTTTAAGATCTGAATAAGCTGTACAGTTCTTCCCTTCCATAAAAAAGGATATAATGGACACATCTCTGGTGAGGCTACCTGGGGGCAAGTTTTGAAATTTCAGAGAAAAACTCATAAATTGAAGTAGTAAACTGTGAAGCTGAAAATGCAAGTGATTTGCAGTTTGCTGCAGGGAAATACAGGGGCTTTCTGAACTGACAATGCTGCCACTGCTTACACCAACTACATTGCAAAGCTCAGCAGGGTAGGAGCTGGGCCTACAAGTGTCTCAGGTCAGGGCAGGCATTAGTGTCAGTAAAGGTCAGTGTCAGTGAGGTTTAATATCTGAGTAAGCTGGACAGTCCCTCTACTCAAAATAGTCCATCCCTGACTGGGGTCAAGGGACCTTCCTTCTTTTATGGGTGGAGAAAGTAAGGAATATAGTTTAAAGACAGGCTCAGAGTGACATGTCACTGATGGAGACTCTCTCCTTTTTTCAAGACGGAAGAACTTCTTTCCTACGGTTTGGTATAAACTGAAAGTAATTTATCTGAAGAAATGAAAGCACCACTAACCAAGAAGTATAAGATCTTGGATGTAGGAAGGAATCTGGACAACTGGCAAGCAAATTCACCTCGACCTGGGATTTCTCTAAATGAGTTTGCACAGCTGTCTCAATCTATGTAAATCTCTTGTTATGTAAACACACTCATTTGATAGACAGAAATGGGAAAGTCCACAGATGTTAGAGGACAGAGCACTTATCAAACAAGCTGCCTTAGGTCTGAATATGCCAACACAGTTTAAAATGAAGTTAAGCAACAAACGAACCAAACCAATGTCCAAACCAAACCCAAACAATAACAGCTAAAACCGAACCAGACAAACAACTAAACATTTTCTGTTGTAGTTAATGGGTCCATCACTTTCTGATCTCTCTGGCTCAGATTTCTGAAAGCTTCAAAAAATTGTGCTGAACAGGGAGGTACCATTGCTTAGTTAGGTCTTGCTTAACTATTTCACCTGATTTCACGTTTTCTACCTCAGTGCCTCTTTCCAGGGATATAGATGGCTTCCCACAGCACAGAGTATCAGGTGGGGGGCTTCCTGAAAAGCTCTACATCACCTTTGACAAAATTATAGATTATTATGATGCCTGTGAGTGATTCTTGATAAAGGAATATTCCTTAGACATAGAATAATATGAAAATTTAGTGGGAACAAAGCTGGGAATTAATGGAAGCAAATAATTTATATAAGCTGTCTAACGTTCATAAGCTGTAAGCTCACAGAGAACAAATCTTCTTAGCAGCCTCTGCTGTGCCTTTGTCTTTTTTCATCGTTAGCACCCAGGAAATGTCTACTGATTTGGTTCGAAAGCTGTCTTTTTTTTTTTTTTTTTTTTTTGAGACAGAGTCTGACTACGTTGTTCTGGGTAGAGTGCTGTGGTGTCACAGCTCATAGCAACCTCCAACTCATGGGCTTAAGCGATTCTCTTGCTTCAGCCTCCCAGGTAGCTGGGTCTAAGGCGCCCACCACAACACCTAACTATTTTTGTTGCAGTTGTTTAGCTGGTTGGGGCCAGGCTTGAACTCGCCACCCTCAGTATATGTGGCTGGCACTGTAACCACTGTGCTACAGGCACAGAGCCTCGAAAGCTGTCTTTATTCAATAATAAGGGAAACAAACTAGTTGTGTACTTTTCTCTTTGTGGTCAGACTCTCAGGCACTCAATGACCTCTAAACCTTTTCTTCACATATCTTCCTTTTCCCTGTGACCAGTGAGGGAGGGAGGTGAATCCTGAAAGACAAGACAGCAAATATAGAGGAATAACTAGGCAAAATTATAATGTCAGTAGTCATTGTGGTTTCTAATTCCACTTTTGATTGTATAAATTGAGAAAGGGACAAGATGAAATGTCTTGTTAGCTATCAGGCAAACTGAAAAGAGATTTAGAAAATATTTGTGATTCTTTTTCTTCAAAGCAAAATTATTGGGAACCTTGTATATGGCAGGCATTGTGTTAACACCGGAGTGTAGGAGGTTGTGAGGCTGAACGTGATAGGATTTCTACCCTCAGGGAGCTTGCAGTCTAGTAATAAATAGAAAGACTGAGACCAATAACCACATTGAAGTAGGAATGATGCTTCTCCCACTTCACCTTCCTTACCTCACCTGCTGCTCACTAAGTTCACTGCATGAGTCACTGCAACTCACACAATTCTTTTCCTTTCCATTCATTACTGAAACAGACTGCATTATGAAGTTAACACTGATGAAACTATTGTGCACATACAATTCCCTGTGTTTTCTTTCACTACTGTAAAACAATGCATCATGAAATTAAAGTTGCTATCATGCATTACAAAATTAAACCACATTTGCTTTGCATTTCACTTTTATCTCTGTCTAGACTTTTCTTACTTGGGCCTCTAACTTGGAACCATTTAACAGGTGTTTTAAACCCAGATGTGCTCCCAGAAAAATATAATTTTAACATATCTCACAATTAATGGGTAAATATAGGATACTAAAGATATAGTAAGCAGGGATTCTGATTTTCTTTTTTTTTAATTTATTTTTATTATTAAATCATAGCTGTGTACATTAATGTGATCATGGGGCACCATACACTGGTTTTATAGACCGTTTGACACATTTTCATCACACTGGTTAACATAGCCTTCGGGCATTTTCTTAGTTATTGTGTTAAGACATTTATACTCTACATTTACTAAGTTTCACATGTACCCTTGTAAAATGCACTGTAGGTGTAATCCCACCAATCACCCTCCCTCCACCCATTCTCCCCTCTCCTTCCCTTCCCTCGCCTCCTTCCCCCTATTCTTAGGTTATAACTTGGTTATAGCTTTCATGTGAAAACCATAAATTAGTTTCATAGTAGGGCTGAGTACATTGGATACTTTTTCTTCCATTCTTGAGATACTTTACTAAGAAGAATATGTTCCAGCTCCATCCATGTAAACATGAAAGAGGTAAAGTCTCCATCTTACTTTAAGGCTACATGATATTCCATAGTGTACATATGCCATGATTTATAAATCCAATTGTGGATTGATGGGCACTTGGGCTTTTTCCATGATTTAGCAATTATGAATAGGGCTGCAATAAACATTCTGGTACAAATATCTTTGTTAAGATGTGATTTTTGGTCTTCTGGGTATATGCCTAGTAGAGGAATTATAGGATTGAATGGCAGATCTATTTTTAGATCTCTAAGTGTATCTCTAGTACACTCCAAAAGGAATGTATGAATTTACATTCCCACCAGCAGTGTAGAAGTGTTCCGTTTTCTCCACATTCATGCCAACATCTCTGGTCTTGGGATTTTGAGATATAGGCTAATCTTAATGGAGTTAGATGATATATAAAAATACTAGAAGAGAGTGCAGGGAAAACCCTTGAGGAAATCGGCCTGGATGATTATTTTATGAGGAGGACCCTCAGAGCAATTGAAGCAGCTTCAAAAATACACTACTGGGACCTGATCAAACTAAAAAGCTTCTGCACAGCCAAGAACACAGTAAGTAAAGCAAGCAAACAGCCCTCAGAATGGGAGAAGATATTTGCAGGTTATATCTCTGACAAAGATTTAATAACCAGAATCCACAGAGAACTGAAACACATCAGCAAGAAAAAAACAAGTGATCCCATCGCAGGCTGGACAAGGGATTTGAAGAGAAACTTCTCTAAAGAAGACAGGCGCACGGCCTTCAGACATATGAAAAAATGCTCATCATCTTTAATCATCAGAGAAATGCAAATCAAAAGTACTTTGAGATATCATTTAACTCTAGTGAGACTAGCCTATATCACAAAATCTCAAGACCAGAGATGTTGGGGTGGATGTGGAGAAAAGGGAACACTTCTGCACTGCTGGTGGGAATGCAAATTAATGCATTCCTTTTGGAACGATATATAGAGAACACTTAGAGATCTAAAAATAGATCTGCCATTCAATCCGGTAATTCCTCTGCTGGGCATATACCCAGAGGACCAAAAATTACATCTTAACAAAGACATTTGTACCAGAATTTTTATCGCAGCCCTATTCATAATTGCTAAGTCATGGAAAAAGCCCAAGTGCCCATCGATACATGAATGGATTAATAAATTGTGGTATATGTACACCATGGAATATTATGCAGCCTTTCATGTTTACATGGATGGAGCTGGAATATATTCTTCTTAGTAATGTATCTCAAGAATGGAAGAAAAAGTACCCAATGTACTCAGCCCTACTATGAAACTAATTTAGGGCTTTCACATGAAAGCTATAACCCAGTTACAACCTAAGAATAGGGGAAAGGGGGAAAGGGA
>CAUYPK010029794.1:0-16612 GCA_963574355.1 Loris lydekkerianus
GGGGGAGGGGTGTGGAGGGAGGGTGATTGGTGGGATTATACCTGTGGTACATCTTACAAGGATATATGTGAAACTTAGTAAATGTAGAATGTAAATGTCTTAACACAAAAACTAAGAAAATGCCAGGAAGGCTATGTTAACCAGTTGATGAAAATGTGTCAAACATTTTCTATAAAACCGGTGTATGGTGCCCCATGATCGCATTAATGTACACAGCTATGATTTAAAAAAAAAAAAAAAAAAAAAAAAAGAGAGTTCCAAAACAGCATTGAAGGGTAGACGAGGCACGGATGTCAGTGCATATCTTCCCAAGGGGAGGACTTCAGAGATGACCATAGTGATATTCAGCAACAAGGGAGGTAGCACTTTTTTTAGGATTAGTTAGCGAACTTAATTGTCCAACCCCAAATTTGTGTGTGTGTGTTTTACCAGAATTTTCATGCTATGAACTACATTAGCTAAAGTGAACTTCATGGCAAAAGGGGAAATGGGACAAAATGATGAATCCCATTGAGGAAACATTTTAGGAACATGGTTTATTTTCACATACATGCATTTTGTATAGCTTCTTTCTTAGTAACACTAGTTTTACTGTGCCCTGATCCAAAGATGTTATGTGAATCCCTTGCTAGATACCCAAGTCAAAGAATTCACATCAGCTTGTGTAAACGGAAGGCACTATACAAGTGGGTCGTCAGCGGCTCCACCAGGCCAGAAACTCAGCACTTGGTGAGGATTTGCAACCAAAAGAATTCGAAAGTAACTCTCTAAGCTATAAAAGGTTGAAATCTATTTACTAATCATCCTAGCTCTAGGTATTTCTAAATCTCCCACAACTTAAGGTTTATGTTTCTACTAATGTGTATCAGAGCTTTTAGTGGTGCGTTCATACAGAGGTTTCTTCCTCATTAATTTATGTGTGCGGGTTTGTGTGCATGTTTATCTTCCGAAAAGCACTGATTTAATTATAAAATAATCTGAACATAGTACAAGGTGATAGATTCTATCATTTATATCTAAGAATGGCTTCCTTTTTCTTGACAGAACACAAAACCAGGGGAATATACTACACAAAATAAATGCTGGTAAAATACTAGGAAAGAAAGTGAAAGAAAAATGTAAGTAAGTACAAGTTAAATAAGTTTGAAAATGAGATAACTTATTGCTATGATTTTGTATAAACTAAAAATGGTGAAATTGAACAAACAGTGAATGTTCTGGAAGCTGCACCATTTTGCACCAAGAAATTCCGTAAGAAAATAAAAGGGAATCAAAGAAGGGGAAGAAGTGAGTGCTAGTTATCAATAGATTATTTGGTTTTTAGAAACATGTGATGCTTATTATTTTACTCTACTGAGTTTTCATGGCCACATTTATTTTTTAAAATTATTGCCGCATCTCATTACTTGGGGACTAAATAACAGAAGAACTGAAAAAATTTCCTTTCAATGCCTTCTTGGATCCTTGGACCATGCAGTGTCATTAAAATCTTATTTCAAAACTCATATAGCTGTCTTTGTGTGTGTGGACACCTCTTTCTAAAAAAGCCAGCTTTAATAGTGTGGCTTCAAATGCCATTTCACTGTAATGGAAGATTTCTTTCAGTTATAGTTATAACATTATGCAAAATGTGACCCCAAATGAAAATGATAGCAGAGATTCATTTTTCCCAGTCCTAAGCCAGAAAATGATACTGTGATCCTTCTTTAAATGTACATATTTTTAATTAGTATGTATGAATGAAATTAAGAAAAAGATAATTTTTATCATGAAAATATTACTTTTTTTAAAAGACAGTGTGTCACTCTATCACCCAGGCTGGAGTATAGTTGCCCCCAACATAGCTCACTGCAGCCTCAAAGTCCTACCCTCAAGCCATCTTCCTTCCTCCACTTCCTGAGAAGCTGGAACTACAGGCACACACCACCATGCCTGACTGATTTTTTTTTTTTAATTTTTGTGGCGATGTGGTCTTGCTACGCTGTCCAGGCTGGTCTTGCACTCCTGGGCTCAAGCAATCCTCCCACCTTGGTCTCCCAAAATGCTGGGATTACAAATGTGATCCATAGTTTCTGACCTAAAAATAGTTGCTTTTTGCCATAAAGGATATTTATGGATAATCAATTTTTTTAATATTTTAAATTCCATTTTGGTGAAATCAAATGTAAGGCATTGCTGACACCAATAATAATGCTTTATGTTTTCACACTATTTTGTGGATTTCTTTTTTAAGAAGAAAAAGCTTATTTGGCTGATTGTTCTGCAGGCTGCACTAAAAGCTTAGCACCAGCATCAGGTCTCAAGCTGCTCACGGAGGAAGGAAAGCGGGAGGTGCAGAGACACTTGTCTGTTGTTCAGATTTCTGAGTGTTAGTTATTACTTCATTAGAGCCTCCAATTATTCTGTTAAATTAATAAGGTCCAAGAGGCAAGGAAATCCCTGAAGGTTCAATGACTTGCTCAGGACCACACAGCAAATTACTTTCAGGTCTGGGGTTGCCACCCGGCTTTGCCATCTGCCTCCACGGGTAGTGTCAGCATTTCTGTGGGTAACTTGATCCAATAGATTCAAATAAGTGATAACAGCTAATGTTTGAACGATACTTCCCAGGTTGTAGAGTTTTTCCATATTCGTTATTTAATTCCATCTTTCCAACAACTTATGGAGATTGGTATTATTATAATATAATCATTTCATTTAAATATTGAACAGTGCATGTGAGAATACTTAAGAGTCATATCTTGATGTGCTTGCATTCCTAGTAATACTGATTTTATAAGCTTGAGACTAATATTCAATTATTCATTGTTAGATTGGAAATATTATCAGGAATAGAATAGCAGAGTATGGACGAAGGGAGACAGTAATAGGAGACTGATTCGCGATAAATTTCCTGGCTTTGAGTGCAAAGTGTGAGACTCTGTCACTTTAATATTCTGAAGCCTGGAGAGCTGACTATCCTCCCTCCGGCCACAGCTGCTGTGCTGCTGCCTGCTGTTCTCTGCCAGGGCAGGACTGTGTGCCTCAGGAGAGTGCTTTTTGGGAGTAAAGAAACAACACAGGAAGATTTTCTCCAGACCAGATAAGGAGATGAAATATCTCTTTTCTTCTGTCACCTTAGTTTGGCCAGAGGAGTTTATGTGCCTGGACAAAAGGCTGTCAGGGTATTAAAACATCACATCTGTGAGTGACTGAGGGTTAGCCAGGGTTTTTTCTTTGAGTAATCCCCTAATCGTCTACCTTGTCAAGACTCTGTGTTTGTATTAAGACCATAAATACTTTAAAACAACAAAAAGTAGCAAGTACATCCATACAATTAATGTAATTAGTTGTATACTTAGTCTAGTTTATAGAAATGCAAGCGCAGCAAGAACCATGACGGGATTGTTTGCCTTGGCTTCGTGAGATTTATGATTGTAACGGTGGTGTATGAAATAAATACACCCCGGCCTGATACTTGGGGTGGCATACTGGAGGCGTCACGAAAAAGAGTGTGCCACCTCCCGAATCCCCGCTGCTCTTAAAACTATCTCTTTGTCTTTGTCTATTTATTCTTTATAATTTTCATAATAATTTTCCGTCGGTCTCATCGCACCACCAGGCCACAAGGAAGTAGACTCACAGCGTAGTGGGGATGGTCACCTGACAAAATAACAGGAAACTGAGTTTCAACGATGTTATACAGCTTTGGCCTTGGTTGTGGAAGACTTAGGCCTTTGATTTCCAATTCCTTATCCACGACTCAGTGATGCTCAAATGACTCTATGTGCAGAAATTTATATTTAATTTTAGGATGATGTGTTTTTGCCTCCTTGAGAAAAATGCATCTTCCTGACTACAGTTATGCCCCTACCTAACAACATTTTGGTCAGTAATACACCAAATATATGAAGGTGGTCCCAAAAGATAATAATGTAGCTAAAAACTTTCTCTTGCCTAGTGGTGCCCCAGCCATCCTAACCTTGGCATAGCATGATGCATTGATCCCACGCTTACGGTGATGCTGGTGTAAACAAACCTATGGCACTGCCAACCATGTAAAAATAAAGCAGATACAATTATGTACAGCATATAATACTTGTAATGACAATAAACAACTGTATTATTGGTTTATGTATTTATTATACTATTTATCAATATATTATTTTTGAGACAGAGTCTCACTTTGTCACCCTCAACAGAGTGCTGTGGTGTCATGGCTCACAGCAACCTCAAACTCTTGGGCTTAAGTGATTCTCTTGCCTTAGCCTCCCTAGTAGCTAGGACTACAGGCACCCGTCACAATGCCCAGCTATTTTTTTGTTGTAGTTGTCATTGTTGTCTAACTGGCCCAGGCTGGATTCAAACCCACTAGCCCCAGTGTATATGGCCGGTGCCTTAACCACTGAGCTACAGGCACCGAGCCTATTTACCAGTATTTTAGAGTGTCCTTATAAAAAAGAAGTTAACTATAAAATAGCCTCAGGCAGGTCCTTCAGGGAGTATCCCAGAAGAAGGCATGGTGACCATAGGTGATGACAGCTCCGTGCGTGCTCTGAAGACCTTCTGGTGGGACAAGCAGTGGAGGTGGAAGACAGTGGTATTGATGATCTTGATACTGTGTAGGCCTAAGCTAATGTGTGTGCTTGTGTCTTAGTTTTAACTACAAAGGTTAAAAAGAAATAAAAGAAAAAAATTTAAAGAAAAAGGCTTATATAATAAGGATATAAATAAAGAAAAATATTTTTGTACAGACATGTAATGTATTTATGTTTTAAGCTAAGGGTTACTGTAAGAGTCAAAAAGTTTTTAAAAAATCAAGAAGTCACTCATTTTTTTTTTTTTTTTTTTATTTGATTCATATTAACACATGGTCACCCATGGGAGAGTGCCATGGTGTCTTAGCTCACAGCAACCTTGAACTCTTGGGTTCAAGTGATCCTCTTGTCTCAGCCTCCCAAGTAGCTGGGCCTACAGGCGCCCACCACAACACCAGCTATTTTTTAGAGACAGGGTCTCGCTCTCGCTCAGGCTGGTCTCAAACCTGTGAGCTTAGGCAATCCACCTGCCTCAGCTGCCCAAGTGCTGGGATTACAGGCATGAGCCACCATGCCCAGCCCTAAAAGTCTCCAACATTAAAATGTTACAGTAAGCTAAGGTTAATTCATTATTAAAGAAAACTTTTTTATAAATTTAGTGTAGCCTAAGTGTACAGTGTGAAAGTCTACAGTAGCACACAATAATTTCCTAGGCTTTCACATCCACTCACCACGTACTCAGCGATTCACCCACAATTTCCAGTCCAGCAAACTCCAGGTATGGTAAGTGCCCTATACAAGTGTACCATTTTTAGTCTTTTTTTTTTTTTTTTTAATTGTAGATAAAAATATGCACCATAGATGTCGCCCGACCCATTACCCTCCCTCCACCCAAACCTCCCCCCTCCCCATTTTTAGTCTTTTATACCATGTTTTTACCATACCTTTTCTATGTGCTTAGATACACAAATTCTGTGCCATTGTTATGACAGTTTTACCTGTGCTCAGATACACACTTACCATTGTATGACAATTGTCCCCAGGATTCAGCACAGTAACATGCTATACAGGTTTGTGGGCTAAAAGCAACAGGCTATACCAGGTAGCCTAGGTGCAGAGTAGACTAGGCCATCGAGGTTTGTGTAATTACACTCCATGATGTTCCCACGAGGAGGAAATTGCCTAACGATGCATTTCTTAGAATATACCCCTGTCATTAATCGATGCATTACTTTATATCTTTCTTACAGAGACAATAAAGTTAGTGTGCATTTCCTAAGTCAGCGTTCCTCAGTGACAGAGAGAGGTGACCTAGAAAACAGCAGGGATCATCCATATTTAGATGAGCTTTACTCTTAGCTTTAATACACTTTCCTGAAGTCTTATCTGCTACAGCAATGGGCCAATGACAGAAAGAGAGAGACTTTCAATTTTATTTTTACTTAATTCACTTATTTTTTTTAAGATTTAGTTTTTGCTGATTTTTCAAGGGCAGCTAACTGTATTTGTACTTTTTTAAACCATTGACCTTTATGTAATTTATACCGGAAATATTGTAAAAGATTTACAGAGAATGGATATAATCCAAATGATTCTTATCCACAGAGATAGAAATTATTTCCAGAAGAATGTAAGTGATTATTGCCCTGTGAATATTGACCAGTTTTGTTTCTAATTGGAAATTCATCCTCTGAGATCTTGTTTGAGCTAGTTACAACATTGTACTGGTTCTCTCATTAACTAACTAAAATCTTTTAACATGTTTAGTTTATATTTGTATGATAGACATTATTTTACCTTTAAAAAAATTCTTTATTTCTGGAATGCAATATTTATTCCAAGAACTCAGATTTACAGGGTAGTGCTGGTGGCTCACTGGGTAGGGTGCCAGCCCCATATACTGAGGGTGGTGGGTTAGAACCTGGCCCCAGCCAAACTGCAACAAAAAAAAATAGCAGGCGTTGTGGTAGGTACCTATAGTCTCAGCTACTTGGGAGGCTAAGGCAAGAGAGTCGCCCAAGCTCAAGAGTTGGAGGTTGCCATGAGCTGTGATGCCACAGCACTCTACCGAGGGTGACAGAATAAAACTCTGTTTCTACAAAAATAAACAAATAAATTAAATTTTAAAAAGAACTCAGATTTACTCTTTAGAGATGATGATACTATACTAGACTTGAGCATCCTTGTAAGGCAAGTACTATTTTATTGCTCTTATATTTGGAATATAAGAAACTAAGAATTAGTAGAAATACTGTGGTTTGAATGTTTCTGTATCCCCCAAAATTCACATGGGGGTTGAAATCCTAACCCCCACGATGAAGGTATTAGGGCCCTTTGGGAAGTGGTGGGGTCATGAAGACAGAGCCCTCATGAATAGGATCAGTGAGGCCTGAGAAAGACCCCTGAGCCCTCTCCCAGGTGAGGACACAGTAGGAAGCCACCCTCTGCCAGTCACAAAGCAGGCCCTCACCAGACCCTAAATCTGCCTTGATGTTGGTCTTCCCAACTTCCAGAACTGTGAGAAATAAATTTTTGTTGTTTATAAGCTACCTAGTTTGTGGCATTTTGTTGTATAGCAGCCCAAACAGACCATGACAATGTTCATATCAGGCAGCTAAGGTTGGGAGATGGGCAAGGAGTGGGAAGGCCATCGTCAAGCCGTAAGCGTAACCACCACAATCTACTGCCTGTGCTCCCTGTGCTACCTCAGGCTGGGTACTGCCAGGAGTTCTTTATTGATGATCTCAACTATGACAGAAATGTGAGGCTCTGTCCAGCCCCCAAACTCTAAAGCCATTGTGCTACCAGAACATCACATTCCATGGGAACATCTTACAACACTGAGAGTAGATTATAAAGTGGACCCTGGGAGCCATATAGCAGGTTGGCTTTAGGTCTTCTCCTAGATGTGGACCCCACTGACATCGATACCATGAAAACCCATCAGGCTTCTCCCATGGCTATTTCACTAATCTTCTGTACAGCACAGTTCCAGTGTGGGAGGTTGACAAGGAACAGTTTTCCATGGTGGCATCCTTAATTTACATTAATTACTGCTGGGTTTGCTTGGGAACTAAAATATAAAAAATATGTATTTCCTGGAAGTAGGCGAGATTAACATAAACTTTGTATGGATGAGCATATGTACCTAACAGATCAGAATATTATAATAGATTTTAATTTGGGCTTGGGTAAAATATTTGTTGATGCTGCTATGGAAACAGAAGACAAAGAGAACTTATATGTGTCATTATCTATCCTAATACTACCCTCAGAGGTACTGTAAACATTGCTAGGATAAGCTGTACAAGTAATAATCACTGAACTATAGGAAAGATTGTTTTGATAATAGGAAAGATTATTTTGATAAAAGCATACACTGAGTGTGTTTTTACTCTGATTCTTTAGAAAATTAAATTTCTTTATTTTTTTATTTCAGAATATTATAGGGACACAAATTTTTTGGTTACATGAATTGCTTTTGTATAGTTTGAGTCAAAGTTATAAGCATGCCCACCATCCAGATAGAGTGCACCCATTAAGTGTGAGGCTACCTCTTTCTCTCCTACACTCTCCCACCTGCTTGTTTTCCATTGACTTTTATTACTAAATGTGCATGTGAGTGTTGGTCAATTAGTACCAGTTTAATAGTGAGTACATATGTTTGTGATACTTCACTTAGAAGGAAGATCTCCACTTCCACTGAAGTTGTTAAAAAAGGTATTAGTTCACTATTTTTTATGATTAAGTAGTATTCAATGGCACATATATACCACCATTTATTAATCCACTCATGTATTGATGGACATATCTTTGCAATTGTGAAATCTGCTGCAATAAACGTTAGAGTGCATGTGTCTTTTTGATAAAATGACTTTTTCCCCTTAGAGTAAATATATAAGAGTGGGGTTGCTGCATCAAATGATAGGTCTACTTTTAGTTCTTTGCAGTATCCCCATAAGAAGTTATACTAGTTTGCAGTCCCACCAATGGTGTATAACAGTTTCTTTTCTACCACATCCATTCCAGCATTTGTTGTTTGGGGATTTTTTTATAAAAGCACTTTCATTGGAGTTAGGTAATATCTCACTGTGGTTTTGATGATTAGCGACATTGAACACTTTTTCATGTTTATTGTCCATTTCTCTATCTTCTTTTGAGAAGCTTCTGTTCATGTCTATCGCCTACCTTTCCATGGGGTTATTTAATTTTTTCTTGATGATTTGCTTGACTTCTTCACAGATTCTGGTTATTGGCCCTTTATCAGATGTATAGCATGCAAATATTTTCTCCCATTCCATAGGTTGTCTATTAGCTCTATTGATCATTTCTTTGGCCGTGCAGAAGCTTTTAATTTAATCAGATTGTTTTGTGGTCTTCTTCATAAATTCCTTGGCCAAGCCAATGTCTATAAGAGTTTTTCCAACATTTTCTTCTAGGATTCTTTTTATTTGATGCCTTAGATTTAAGTCTGTTATCCATCGTGAATTAATTTTTATAAGTGGTGAGAGGTGTGGATCCTGTTTCAATCTTCTACATGTAGCTATCCAATTTTCCCAGCACCATGTATTAAATAGAGACATTTTCCTCCTAGTGTATGTTATCTGCTTTGTCAAAGGTCAAGTGGCAATAAGCAGATAGATGGTTTGTATCTGAGTTTTCTGCTCTGATCCATTGATCTATTTGTTTTTATGCCAGTATCATGCTGCTTTAATTACTATAGCTTTGTAGTACAGCTTAAAGTTTGGCAAAGTGATGCCTCCTGATTTTCCTTTTTGCTTAAGGTTGCTTTGGCTATTCAGGCTCTTTTCTGGTTCCATACAAAGCAAAGAATTATTTTTTTTAGATCTTCAAAAAATGACGTTGGTTTTTTAACCAGACATTACAATGAATCTATAGATGACTTTGGTTTGTATAGACATTTTAACAATGTTGATTCCACTGATCAGCATGAATATGATATATTTTTCCATGTGTATACATCCTCTGTGGTTTTCTTACTCAGTTATTCTCTGTGGAAGTCTTTTACATTCTTGGTTAAATATCTTCCAAATTTCAAGATAATTAAGGGACAAGAAGAAATGTAATCTCTTTTTAGTAGCAATTACTTTGAAATACTTAGAAGTATTGAGGATAATTTTTTTCTTATGACTTTTCAACCAGCTATACTGTCTTTCATCCCATTTCTGTTGTGTTAGAACTGCAGTTCAAACCTTTTCTACTTTCTAACTGCAGGTAGAAAAGCCATAATGCCAGCCCCAATAAACAGAGAAAAAAGCTTTGCAGAGGGCCATTGTATCACATTATCATGGCAATGCTCCAGTTAGACCTCTGGGGGTGACAAGTTCTATGTCCTCATCTTAGAGTAAAATGTAATTGCCCCCCATGGAGACCCACTGATACCCAGCATACCTCCAACTTTCCTCTTCCCTCATCTCTCCCCCTCTGCTATATCCTACTCACCTTCAACTTTGCCCAGCACATAACTGTCTCTTTCCAAGTTCCTTTGCCTCCTTTGCTCCAAAGTCCTTGATTTCTACTCCTCAGCAATGGTTATACCATTGACTTCTTCATTGAGGCCCATTCTTCTATTACTTACATTTTGAAATATTCCCCTTTGACCTTAACTCCTTTCCCCTACCAATCCTTGATTCTCCTACATTCTCATTCTTACTGACCCTAATCTTTGGAGGGGTCATGACTGAGCACAGAAGCCACTCAACCTTTCCATATGCTCACCTCCCTCTTCCCAGACCTTAACACTGAGTTCCACTCCTTGACTTTAAATGATGGGTCTCTCCCCTCTCAGTCTTTCATTCTTGCTGGCCCTGCTTCTTACCATTGTCAGGGTTTCTGGCCTCTGTGCTTCTCATCATCTTTACAATCCCTAAACCCATCTCCCATCTCACTTGGCCATCTCAGGCATGTGTATATACTGTCACCCTAGACTTGTTCACACCCTGAATGTTCTTACAATTGCCTGGCAAGGTTCCAGTGCTAGGTATCCCCTAGGCTCTAAGAGTTGAAGGGGAAAATGAAAAATTTTAAGCTAAATGGAGATATTCACTAATTACCCATTCCCTACACATATATTATCAAAACCTTTTAACATTCAAGACTTTCCATAATTGTTACTTTTCACCTCTACCTTCTACTACTCTCTTATGTGCAGCCTGCAAATAAAATGACCACTTGCCAATAAATGGGAAATACAGTTCTATCCAAAATCCATTTCATGGTGTTGAGAAACAGCTAAGATTTTTATGTTCTGCAGAGTCATGGTTACCTGAGCAAAAGTTACAGGAAACTTAGGTTAAAAGATGATTGACCAATAGCCATGCCTTGGAAGTTGGAGACAGTGAATTACTCCTGAGACATTTGTAGATTTGCCGCCCTTGAGGGCCATTTCCTTACAATTAAAAGGGTAATCAATTCCTGAGCCTTTCAATTATACTGCAAAGAGTTATAACATCTAAGACTTTTTTTTTTCCTAACAGAGGGTTTTACACTAAGAAGATAATGTTTCTCTCCCTTTCTCTGGAAAAGAGGGGGTACTTTTACAGCAATTCCCATAGATGTTCTCAGGCTCATAATTCTAGGGTTCTTCTCCTAGATTACAGCAGAATAAAAACACCTGCTCTCCTTGTACCACCACCTCCCCCACCCCAAAGATGGAATTGGTAACTAGGAAATCAACACAAAGATACCTTATAGGTAAACAATTGGTCTGCCTCTGAGCCACAAGCCTTGAAATGGCTGTGGGAAGAAAATAAGTAAATACAGAGATTAGAAATTTATCAAATGGAATTGTTATAAAGAAATTTATTTAAGAATTTTATTTAAGATGAGAACTCTTTCAGATCATTTAGAATGTGTTTAGACTCCTCGTTTTATATAAAACTAAGTAATCTCTAAAATGGTGGTGGAAATGCTTACCTGCTTTTGCAAGATTTGGGAGTCATTTGTATATAAAGAGATTGCTAATTGTTGAAATGGTTTTGTGAGCATCTCTTCTATGTCCTTCCTCACCAAATCTATCCATTCAAATTGTTATTTCTGTTAAACTTTTTAAAATAAGGAGATGGCTAAGAAATTCATAGCGTGAAATCTCCTGATCTGCAAGGGAATGTTTTTTCCATCACCCTCTTTTGCTGTGGTGGCAGCAGGAAACACTATTGCTGCCAGAAGACAGTTCTTCCCAGAAGCATTATAGGCAAGAGCAGAGCTGTGCAGTACCTCCTGCTCTTTATTTTTATTCTCCTACAGAAATTGGGATGTCATTAATTTTATTTCTTTGTATAAATATTTCTGACAGAAGGCAGACCACTTTGTCGATTATCAGAACTCCCAGTAATCTCCCTGTTCAGGGGACTCCTTTTCCCAGACTTTTAGGCTTCTAAACTTTCCTGAATGCTTTTAAAATCCAGGGCAGTGCCTGTGGCTCAGTGGATCGGGCACCAGCCACATACACAGAGGCTGGTGGATTCGAACCCGGCCCGGGCCACCTAGAACAACAGTGATAACTGCAACAGCAACAACAACAACAAAAAAAATGGCTGAGCACTGTGGTGGGTGCCTGTGGTCCCAGCTATTTGGGAGGCCGGGGCAGGAGAATCGCTTAAGTGTAGGAGTTTGGAGTTGCTGTGAGCTGTAGCATCACAGCACTCTACCCAGGGCAACAGCTTGAAATTCTATCTCAAAAATAATAATAATAAAATAAAATCTAGTCCTTACTTATTCCTAAGTCAGGATGTGGGCTCAAGAAGGGAAGGTCGAGGCAAACAATCAGGGAAAGGAGGCATACTCAGTAGAAATCACTTCCTGCAAATATTACCTCATTTTAGAATACTGGGCATGAAACCTCATGTCTACCTCAACTTCATTTATTTCCTCAGCTTCCTATCTTAAACCAGTCAGGAATGCACTTTACCCTGCCACTCACGCTGAATTTTTTTGGTAAGACTTTTGTGATGATCAAAAAACTTCCCCATCTAAAAGTATTCTGTGTAGACCAGGAAAACAAACATGAATGATTTTAGATTAAAACAAACAAACAAGGACAAATGACATTTTGTGGGAGCTGCCTGCCCACAAATCTTTCCCCCCCCCCCTTATGTTATTACCGTCCTCATCCTTTTCGGGCAGTCATCTTGGACAGGTCTTTCTTTCCACCTCCTGTTTTTACACCCTCAGACAGGGCCCCACCTCCCCAAATGGTGCCTCCATGCTGTGTCCCTTGTCTGCTGGGCAGTACTACAGGACTGAGGGACTCTCTCCCTCACTTCCTGCTAACTCTTCTGTCCACATGAAAAGAACAACAGCAATTGACTGTCAGAAACCAATTGACAAAGCACTTCCGCTTCTCTTGTGAACTGAACCACTCAGAGGAGCCCTTGGTAGAACACTCATCATCACCCTCAGCTTTCAAAAGGAAAATAGGCCAGAGAAAGCTGGTAAGTTGGACTTTGAAGCCAGGGTTCTTCCTGCTCTATCACACTGCCCCATTTACCAGTCTTCTTTTTCCTCTTCTTAGGAGCTGGGACTGGTAGAGTGTAGCTGTTAGAACAAAGATTAAATCTCATCTCTTCTATTTACCAGCATATAAACTCAGTTAATTTATACTACCTCTCAAAGTCATAGATTGTGCTTTTATAAAATCAAAATCATATTAATACCAACCAGCAAGATGGGAGAAAAAAAAGAACATCAACTTGAGCTCTTTAATTAAGAAAAATAAATTCAAAGATATTAGCAATTAAATTAAATCCAAATAGACTAAATGCTTTGATTTAAAAATTAATATTGTTAGTCTGGATTGAAAAGATGAAAAGGAGGGGGGGTGGAGACAAGATGGCTGACTGAAACCAGCTTTCCACAGAGGCTCCTGTCCAGAAGGATAGTTAAAGGACAGAAATTTAGCAAGTAACCTGGTGTATTAAAGCTGCACCAAGAGAGAAGGTTGAAGAACACACATCAACCCCGCTGAGGCAAGCTGCAACCCCAAGGATACAAACAAAAGGTACAAAATCCATCATCAAGTGGATGGGAGCCCCTCCCCCATGAGAATGGCTCAGAATGCCCCACAAACAAATGAGCAGAGTTCAAAGGTCCTCCCACTACACTCCACAGAAGAGACCCTCTAAAAACTGGATCTACCTCCCATACTAGGGTGCCATGGCCTTCTCCTGCCAGGCATAAAACTGTATAGAACTGTATATATTCTCTACCTGCAACTCTGAGCTCCCAGCACTCCCCTCCACTCTCACTCTGAGGTCTGGAGGCCTGCCCCCCCCCCAGTCCAGATTCCTGAGTGATATCTCTCAGGGTGTGGACAGGGCCTAGAATGCAGGTGGTCAGTGCTAATTCTGTGGCATGGGAATGAGGATAGGATGGTCAGCTGAAAGGGAACCACACTGGAGCGGCAGTGCCCCAATGCGCAGAGCAGCAGCTGTTTTTGGCAACCATAGAGCTCACTCTCGGATATTCTGAAGCCACACCCCCTGTTTCCCTGGGCAACCAGAGGAGGCCAGGCATCTTCTCAGGTGGCAACCACTGTGGAACAGATCTCAGACAGAAATGCAGGCCCCGTGAGTAAAGGGTTTGTCTGAGGTGGTACTGGCCTGGGTGGAAGGCAGGGACTAAACGCATGTGCAGAGCCATGAAATTCCCAGGGCAGGACTGACCCAGAGGACCACTTTAATGAGCCTAAGATACACCCAGCCCTCAGGGGATCATCAGGCTATAGACAAAGGAAGGCAGGAAGCTAGAACTCACAGCTAACCAAATACAAACCTGCAAGAGCAAAGACAGGGCCTGAGGCACATGCTCTGAGAACTCAAAACAGCTTCTCTTCTGCAGGGGAATTTAGCAGGGACAGAAATAAATTCCCTCAAAGTTGTTCTGTTCTGTTCTGTCAGTAACATCAATCAGGGGTGGGGCTAGAACTGAGTGAACACCCCCCAGCCTCCATCAAGCACCCAAGGTTGTCAGGCCTCACCTCCCCCTGCAGGATAGAGGCAGAGCACAGTGGCCTGGCTGAGCAGATATAGATTTCCTTGTGATTCAGGCAGGTACAAACCCCTGGAGTATCTGTTCACTACAGGCAAATGGGTCACAGCCCTGTGGGGCTATCAGTGACTGGGTGTGACAGAGGTGCAAGGTGGGGAAGGAGGCATCAACCTTCCCAGACTAATCTATTTGCTGGGTGGGTCCTCCTGATTCACGGATCACCGGAGAGAGTCACTTTGAATTGTCACCATACCCCTGTGATCCAGTTGCCAGAGACCTTTTAAACTCTCCCACCTGAGACAGGTGCTGACTGAGACAATTGATTTGGACCTTTTGAACTAAGCCAATCGCCTGAGGACTATCAAGTGGTACCCTGGGTGTGTGGTTGTAGGAAGGTTTGATTTTCCTTTTCCAATTGTTGCTTGTGGGGGGCAGGGTGACTTAATTGCTGGTATGTCTCCACAGTTGATACTTCAACCCAGAGTCACTGTTTCACTACAGACAAACAGAGACCAGCTGAAAACAAGACAGAATCACTTAGCCCCACACACCAACCAGGTCCCCAGTTTCTCAGGCTGTAGCACTGTACGGGTCCTCGACAAAGCTCCAGGGGAAAAATCAATGGTATAAAATAATCATTGGGTGGAATCAGCAGAAAAACTCTGGTAACATGAATAACCAGAATAGATCAACCCCCCCCCCCCAAGGAAAGATATGGCAGATGTGGCTGAAGATCTCATTCATAAACAGCTGGCCGAGATGTCAGAAATTAAATTCAGAATTTGGATTGCAAACAAGATTAATAGAATGGAGGAAAAATTGGAATTAGAAATTCAAGGAACAATTCAAAAGTCAGAATTAGAAATTCAAGGAGAAATTCAAAAGTTGTCTCAAGAATTTAATGAATTTAAAGACAAAACCACCAAAGATTTTGACCCACTGAAGCAAGAATTTGCAGCCCTCAAAAATCTGAAAAATACAGTAGAATCCCTCAGTAACAGAGTGGAGAATAAGAAGAAAGGATTTCTGACATTGAAGACAAAGCTTTTGAATGCTCCCAAACTCTCAAAGAAGAAGAGAAATGGAGAGCAAAAACGGATCATTCTCTCAGAGAGCCCTGGGATAATTCAAAGAAGACTAATATCCACCTCATTGGAATCCCTGAAAGTGATGAAGTGGCCTCATAAGGCACAGAGGCCCTTCTCCATGAAATTATGGAAAAGAATTTTCCAGACATGCCAAGAGATTCTGAAATTCAGATAGCAGACAGTTGCAGAACCCCAGCATGACTCAATCCAAGTAAGACATCCCCCAGGCATATCATAATTAACTTCACTAAAGTTAATATGAAGGAGAAAATTCTGAAAGCAGCCAGACGTAAGAAATCCATTACCTACAAAGGGAAGAATATTAGAATGACTGCAGATCTCTCTGATGAAACTTTTTGAGCCAGAAGAGGGTGGTCATCGACTTTTAATCTCCTAAAACAAAATAACTTTCAACCCTGATCCTGTATTCAGCTAAACAGAGTTTCTTTTATGATGGAAAAATTAAATACTTTAATGACATTCATATGTTGAAGAAATTTGCCATAACCAAACCAGCTCTTCAGAATATTCTCAGACCTATCCTCCATAATCCTCTACCACAAAAGTAAACTCACTCAGAAACTTTTGATCAAACTCCAACTTCCACAGTGGTGAAAGGATTAAAAATGTCCACTGGACTTTCGAAAAACTCGACACCCAAAATTTTACCAGACTTATCAATAATCTCCATTAATGTGAACGGCTTAAACTGTCCTCTAAAGAGGCACAGGTTAGCTGATTGGATACAAAAACTCAGGCCAGATATTTGCTGCACACAAGAGTCACATCTTACTTTAAAAGATAAATATAGACTCAGGGTGAAAGGATGGTCGTCCATATTTCAGGCAAATGATAATGAGAAAAAAGCAGGTGTTGCAATTCTATTTGCAGACACAATAAGCTTTAAACCAACAAAAGTAAGGAAGGATAAGAATAGTCACTTCATATTTGTTAAGGATAATACTCAATATGATGAGATTTCAATTATTAATATTTATG
>CAUYPK010029804.1:0-93809 GCA_963574355.1 Loris lydekkerianus
TTTTTTTTGAAACCCCCCCCCCCGCCCCCCCCCCCCCCCCCAGGGTCCTTGAAGAGGTTTCCCAGGCTGCCTGAGCTTGGTGTAGCATCTCTGGTGTTGCTCAAGATGAATGAAGTTAGCTGAAGATGAGACCAGCTAAAACAATGCTGAAGACCCAAGTCAGTGGCCTAGCAGCTGAAGTGGGAGTGACTGCTAGGAGATAGAGACTGCCAAGGTACCGTCTTGCCTCTGCCTTTTCCCTTTGGGAACTGCGAGACGGTAGGACAGAGCAGTCCCAACACCCAGGCTGAAGAGCCCTAGTTGCAGCCCTGAAATCTCACCTTGTCATTTGCTGAAATGTCTCTTTTAACAGCCAACCAGCCTGTTTGGTGGATTTGCCAAGTGGGAGGGGTATATCTTCTATCAGCCCAACTCCCAGGATTAATTGTCTTATCTCCATTCTGTGCGTGGAGCTGCCAGTTTGTCCCCTAGCTGCTCTGCTTGCCCTCACTGCCATTTCTCTTCCTCCAGGAAACCTTCCCATGGCTGCAGAGCTGCCCCTAAAGCAAGACTAGAGGCGAAGCCCACCAACAGCCCCTTCCCCTCCCATCCCAGCCTGGCCCAGATCACTCAGTTCCGAATGATGGTGTCTCTGGGACATTTAGCCAAAGGAGCCAGCCTGGACGATCTCATTGACAGCTGCATTCAATCTTTTGGTGAGTTGGCGAACTGCCCACATGCATAATAATTGCTATATTACTTTGTTCTTCCTTAAAAAGTGCTTTATAGAATAACAACCTAGATTGCATTTTGACTTTAAAAATAGCTTTTGAGCCTTTGAAATATTGGAGACAGTCTGCAGAGCCTATGGCACATGACTGTGTGGGTGTAATAGGTCGTGATGAGAAGCGCAATTGAAAGTGAGAAAAGTTACTGAGGAGAGTTTGCATTTCCATTTTTCTTAGGATGGAGGTTTTTCTCATAATAAAAAAATCGTGCAATGATTTTGTGCATCTAGTGTGCTGACACTTTTCTGTTCTTATATTCTTGGGGGCACATAAAGACTATGTTATATGAGCAAACCTTGTTATCAAACAGAAATTTGAATCATATGGAGAAATAAAGTCTCAATAATCCCACTTACAATCTGGAAGGTAGATGTGGTGGAATAGGGAAGGACCGGGTTACTCCACAATGTCTGTGACTAGAAGATAGTAGTTCTAAGTGTTGCAAAAAGGGAAAAAACGTGAGGGACTGGGACTGCTCTGCTGTCAACAACTGTATTCACCTTGAAGGATGCTTAGCTGAGTGCAGCTGACAAGCAATTATCTGAAAAGATTTCTTTAAAATTTTATAAGCACTGTCTTTCTTGTGATTGTTATTTGTGAAATAGAGATTGAAAAGTACTTAATATTTGTTTCCTTCTAGAAAAGGTATGATTAAAATGGATGGATTTCAATGAAATCTTTGAGTTCAGAGACTTCTCCCTCCCCTATTGAGTGGCTCAGCTCAGACCCCCCTCCCCAGGCCCCAAAAGCCAAGAGAGGCTTAATCAGATCTCAGGGAGCACACAATTAGATATCAAAACTAGAGACTATTGGCTAAAAGTGCTTAGAGCTTGCTCAGACCTTATTTACAGGATTGGGAAACATTTGACATTTTAGAGATACGCGTTTAGTACAATTTAGTCTTTCGCGTTTAGTACAATTTAGTCTTTTGAACAGTTTCAACTATTTCTACATTGGTTTAAAGTAATGGTTCTCAAACATTAGTGCATCAGAATCATGTGGAGGGTTTTTTTTGTTTGTTTGTTTTTGTTTTAACAGACTGCTGTTCCTGCTCCAGTAGGTCTGGGGTGGGGCCGAACAATTTACATTTCTAACAAGTTCCCAGGTGTTGCTCATGTGGCTGAGACACCCCTAACCCCACCCCCCTCCTTGAGAATCACTGCTTTAAAGTTCTGTTTGTTGTAGACTTTTTAACTTGCAAAAGAGGGCGAATTTTTGTTATTCCTAGTTTAGCATTAAATTTTTAATTCAATTTATTTATTTACACTTTAACCTTCCAGTTAAGGATGATTTAGGGAACATAATGAATGGCTTCGTTTTTCAAAATAATCTCCTTAGAAAGTGTACGTGCAAGGAGAGAAACTAGAAGTCGGCTGGGACCCGGAGGCGTGGCAGGTGACAGGCCCTTCCTCATCCTGTCCTTCCCTGGCACTTAGTTCCGGACTTCAGTGAACTGCACGGGAACTTTAAAGTTCCTTCCACTTCTCTGTAATCACACTTCCAGGGATGAATGAGAATTTTTATTCTGTTTTATTTTCAAAGAAAGCATGGCCAAAGTGTATTTATCATACTTTCTTCCTCTCCTGCCAATTATGCAGCCACCAGCTGAGTTCAGGACTGTTTTCCTAGGCTTCAAATAATGGTGTCATCCAACCTGAGAAATACGTGACCGATTCCGGAGTCCTTTTCCAAAATAACCAAGCCCAATGCACTCCTCTCAACAAATCCTACAAGGGAGATGATAACATAGTTTTCTGGAATTATGTTGAACTGGAAAAAGTGCTTTAAAATCCAACAGCTGTAATAATCCCCTTGAATCTAATAATCTTTTACCCACTATCAAGAAGCACTGATTAAGCCCCTAACAGCCTCTGACACTGTGCTGGGCAGTACAATGAGGAGAATTGAGGGGAACAGACTCCCCTTCCATTAGAGCTTACAGTGCTTGAAAAATGCGCTGTTCAGGAAAATATATGTACAAAGGACAAGGCGGTGATACAAAGAGGCGTGCGGGAAGCATGAGTGTTTTGTACCAGGTAGAGTTTGGGTAAGTGCACGATACAGGTGAGGATGTAGTAAGGAGAGCAGCCTGTGCTTGTCAGGACCTTGGGCCATAGGGATGCCAGGAAGGTAAGAGCTCTGCAGTTACCTGTTACAGAATCCTCATAAAAGAGGCAAAAAAGAAAAGACACTCTGTGTCTGGAGAGGATGGGAGAGAACACGTTTGGTCTGGATTTTCACTCTTGGTGTATGAGCTTTGCGAGCTGAGCTGCAGAGGGGACGAGGGGGAGGTAGGGGCAGCTGACCTCACCACGGAGGCACCCATGGCACAGCCTGTGCCTCTGTAGGTCTCCTGAGGAGCCACCTGGGAACAAGACGGCGTGAGGCTAATCCTTCTCTTGAACTTTATCTTACTGGTTATTTTTGCAGGTTTGCATAGAAAAGTGTTGCTTTTAAGCAATCTAAGCGTTTTGTTAATGAATTTGTTTTCTTATTTCAATACCAATGAATGAGAAATAAATAGTATAGAAGTGAGGGGGGAAATTATTATCATTGGTACTCTCTTGCTTCAGACCCTGAGTTCAATTACTCCCACCAACTTGAAAAAAACAAAGAAGGGGGGGGGAAACTGTTTTGAAGAGAAAGACTGGCTAATTGTTAATTTGCTTTCTGTTGCCTTCTCAGCCTCGGCTTAGGCGCTGCCCAATGTGATTATTTTCTTATACATTTCAATTAAAGTTACGTGTATAATTCAGTTCCTAAACCTCACCAGTCATAGCCAATTGTCCAACAGCCACAAGTGGTGGCTGCTGCTGGACAGAGTAAACAGAGACTATTTCCAATGTTGCTGAAAGTCTGTTAGACAATGTAGGGAGGGTTGATGGTTGATTGAAGGCGAAAAGAAACACACAGATTTTCTGGAAACTGGGATTTGCAATTTGCTAGCAATGCTAGGTAATAGACAGAATATTGCTTAAAGCAGTGATTCTCAACCTTCCTAATGCCACAGTGTATTTTCATTGTTAAAAAGGGGTTGTGACCCACAGGTTGAAAACCGCTGGGTTAAAGCATCATGGGCATTCAGAAGTCTTTACTGATGGCTATCTCTTTAGCATTATTAATCATTAATTACCACTGACACTGTTCTCAGAAAGACTTACTATCAATATAATGCTTTTAAGGATAGGTAACCAGTATATACACGTTAAGGGAACTAGCAAGCCACCTAATGTCACATACAAGGTGACAGAGCCTTGAGTCACAGTTTATTGTTTTAACCGTAAAACAGCCTCCTCTCACCTCCTGCTTTAATCAGAGGTCAGGCTTTACATTCTCATCACATGCTTGCTAGTTAATCCATCTCTAGCCGAGCACATGAGGCAAATCATCACAACCTGCTTACATGTATGTCACATGTATGTAAATCATATGCGCTGTTTCAGAGGTAGAAAAGAGCTTTGCGATCATCTGGGCTTTTAAAAATTTTTTTCACTTTATGAGGAGGCTCCCAGCATCGGGGCAGTGTCCAAATTCACACAGGTCTTTCCTTGTCCCCCCCCAATACAAGGCAACTTCAGGTAGCGTTTGCAATGAAAACTGCACATCTGCACCAAAAAGGGACCCCCTCAGCCAGTAGACCTGGTAGGATGTTGGACAAAACTCGGTGTTTCATTTTACCTATCATTGTAAAGGGAAATGCATTCTATTCTATTTCTGGAGTATTATTTCTTAGAGTTCCATTTGTATTGATTTGCTTTAATACTCAAAACAACTCTGAAATAGGCAGGTTAAGTATTATTATTTCCTTTGAACAAACAAGAATAAATTGAGACTCAGAGAATTGAAACAACTGGCCTCATGCCCCCAGTCTCAAGAGAAAACATGTTTTTCATCTTTCCCCTTTTTTCCCCCTAGCAAGCTGAACCAAGGCAAGCTCAGACCCGTAAGACAGGCCTTCCTGTACTCCTAGGAGGCCGGTGTGCCACACAAGACAGGCCTGCACTCTGTGCCCCCCTCCTTCTGCGTGCCTGTTCTCTCCTAGGTTGGAAATTAAACTCCATTTGTAAAAAGTTTTTGGACTCCATCTATATGCCAGGTATCTGCCTGAAATTTTCTGTTGAGCAAAATGGGAATGAATTATTGTGTGCATTGTACTAATTCTACCCAAAGACCTCCCAAGCTAGAAATACTCACCGAAAAAAATAGGCATGTTTTCTCTGGCAGGGAACAGTTGGATGTTAAAAGCATTGTATAGACCCCAGGTTACTAAAAGTAAAACACTACACCCAATTTTAAAATGGGAGCCAAAGAAAGCACACACACAGTTGTTGGGACCACAGTTCCCTCCATGGGAAAGGAAAGATTAGGAATTTCTTACCACTCTGCAATTTGATCTATGCACCAAAGCAAGGAACCCAATGGTAACAAGAGCGTAAGCGCAGAAGCCAAGGGACATAACACAATGGGCATGTAGAGCCAACAACAGGTACCTCCAAGAACAAAGTCAAGTGTAGTGTCAGGAAGGGGCCTGAAGCCTTGGCAGGTGCTATGTGAAGAACTCAGCTGTCCCAAAAGCCTCCCCAGTGGAGCCCCCAGTCACTGGGAGACATGGCCACAGGGTTTCACATATAAGGATGGTCCCTGGGGCACTCACATCCTAATGGCATTTAGGCATCAGGGCTGCTCGCGGGCAGCCCTCCAGAATGAATTAGCATCATATGATCGCACGCTGATCCTTCTGAGGAGCCCTCTGCTGCATCTTTGGTAGGCTGGCATCACCCTGGTGCCCCTGGCTGGTGTCTCTGTTTCATGAGCTTGAGTTTCAGTGACTGCTAGTCCTGAGAAAGAAGAAGATGGGAAATCCCCTTTGCTCTTACTGTATACTGTCCTGCGTGGTGGTGGGAATCGCACCCCCCCCCCAGCCTAGAGAACAGCAGTCTTCGAAATGCTTTGCGTACATTTAGAAAATGTCTCAGGAATTCTTAGCAGTTTAGTTTGATTAATGCATCCAGAGAGATGAGTTTTACTGCTTAACAGAAAGAGAGAGGCAGACATTCAGCGAACTGACAGTGGTTGAACGGTCGTCATGGGCTCTGCAGGGTCCTGAGTCTTTCCCTGAGTTGACTCAGTTAATCTTCACAACAACCCTATGAGCTATCTGTTATTTTGCTCCTTAATAGGGAGTTGAAACTCAGGGAAGTCAAATGACCTGTGCAAAATCCTTCTCTCTAGGGAGCGAGCTGCTGAGATCTGAACTCTGGTCAGTTTTTTTTTTTTTTTTTCTTTTTTTAGAGACAGAGTCTCACTTTATCACTCTTGGTAGAGTGCTGTGGCGTCACAGCTCACAGCAACCTCCAGCTCCTGGGTTTAGGCGATTCTCTTGCCTCAGCCTCCCGAGTGAACTGTGGTCAGTTTTTCTCTGAGGTTCACATTCTTCCTACTATATGGGAGAGTCTCCAACTTGAGCATGAGAATAATCATCAGGGGAGTGTGTTAAACATTCAGATTCTTACCAGAGATTTTTATTCAGCCAGTGGTCACTGTGTTTTTTTGGAGGTGACCCATGGACTGGTTTTGAGAAATACTATTTCTAGGAAAACGTAGAAAACCTGAAGGGCACAGATCTCTGGAGAAGCAATAGAGCATTTGAGTTTTCCAGCTGTATGAGGTAGAAAGGCACATGGTGAAAGCAGGCTTTTGGGGATCTCTTAAGTAATCCACCAGGGTGAATTAGAGAGAGGCCCTATCTGTGAGCAGAGTTTCCTTCATTTCTCTCTTTTCTCACTATAGTAAACCCTCTACAAACTTTTAGCCTGTCCTTTGCCATGGAATTAAGAAGAATGGGGATGTGTGTCCAAACATTCCTGTTTCGGACATTGCTGTAAGCACTTGCTTCTTAGAGTGCCCCATCTCCATGGGTCAGAGGCCTCCATGTAGCGGTTTAGCCGGGGAGGAACTAGAAAGGTGCTTCCCCTGACTCCTCCAAAAGTTGGCATGAAGGTTATGTTGGTATGAAGGTTATTAAGTCCGTGATGAAAACACATTAGGAAATAGCGTGAAAGCAAAAACAATCTGTTTGATAACTGACAGAAACCGCAGTGGTTGGACCCTGAGACCTCTGGAAAAGGTCACCTAAACTACAGAACTCACATGTACCTGGGGATGTTAGAACCTGGCTGCTTCTGCATGGAGCAGCTGCGACTGCCGGGTTTTGTGCCTTGATCTGCAGTTATGGTGAGATTGGGCTGCAATCTCATTGGGTTTGCCATAGAATGGTTAGGAGAAAAAGAACCGGGAAAGACCAAGAGTGGGGCAAGGCCAGCTGCGGGGGCACAACTGTGAGGACACATGGGCCCTGCATTTGGTTTAATGCTGTTATAGTCTTGAAATCCTTAATAATTTTTGGGCCCCACCAACTGTGTAGCAAGTGGTCAGTGTAAGTCACAAAACCAGAGAGCAAAAATAATTTGTCATGTGATAAAGATACATAGAAAGATGTGGTTTTATTTCTTATTGGGTTTTTTCTTTATACAGAGAGAAAATTATGAAAAAAAAAAAAAATAGTTCCACTCTCTCCCAGCAGTTGTGCGCTGGACTGGTTCATGCCAACTCACAAGGGCTGACTGTTAAATCTTCAGGAATTTTGTAAGCCCATTGTTCAATACTGCCATGATTACAAATTATCCTAAAATCAAATTATATTAATTAGTTAAATTGCTTACAATTTAATTACTTACAATTAAATTATGTTGAAGTTATAGTATAACCGAAGGTAGGAAATACTCAAAACTCATCACTTCCTACTGCACGCACGACCATGCTTTACTGTTAATTTTGCTTTTGAAGTTGTGTCTATCAGGTAACCATATCTAGATGGTATAAGTGCCAACAACAGTCTGCTACTGTGCATCTCCTCCCAACTCTGTTCAGTGAAGTCGTGCTAGCAGCCTGACTCTGCCTATGTGGAGTATGTTTATACTGTCAAAATCAACAAATACTGTCAGCCATGACTCCCCTTGCCTTGGAGAGCTGCTTGTTAAACGTTTACCAGCACACCACTGTCTCCCCATACAGAGAAGGCTTCCATAACAAAGTGTTGAGGTGGGAAGGGAACCTGAAAATTCGGGAATGTCACATTACCTGGAGGAAAAAGTAGTCATTCTGCCATTGTTTGGCTTCTTTCATCTCTGTATCTCAGAAAACAAACTCTCCATACCTTCTTCAAAGAAAAGAACAATATACCTTAGAGATAAGTATCAGTGAGGTTGAGAAGTCTTCTTAAAATGACAATGGAACTTAAAAACTAAAACTAGAACTGAGAGAGCCTCATTCTGGAGTCAAAGCTGCCAGTCCACGTTTTTAACGTTTTAATTCACCTCTAAAAACGCTCTAGGATTAGATCTGGTTTCTGACCAACCGAACCTCAATTTCGTGCATTTTTGTTGCTCTCATACGATATGCTATCTGTATTTGTTTCTGATTCCATCTGTTTAATCATTTGCCTTCACTTCCCACTGTGTGGTGATAGGCACTGCTGAAGCTTTTGTTGCGTGTGTTTTCCTAAGTTTGTTTGCTAACCATATTTCTAATTTTACAAAGTGCCTGTTCATATCCCTTCCTTTTATATCATTTGCTGCTTAATCCTTTTATTGTTAGAGCTGTCAAAGCTTTTTAGATAAAAAGCTATTAACTCTGCGTATCATTTTCTACCGCTATTTTTTTCTTATTTTCATTTCCATTTTTATGTTGGTTTTCGTAGTGTAATGTATAGAAATTTTCCATTTCCATGTAGTTAACTTTGTCCATGTTTCCTTTTTTAGAAATCTTTTATTCTAAACATTACAAATATCCCTGTTCTAAATGTTTGGGGATTATTTCACTGTCATTTTAATCAGTGTTTTTTTAAATCCAGTATATAATTCCATATCATATACTGTTGTGGGTGAGCAATAAAAGTTTATGAATAAGTTATTGTTGCAGAAAAAGATGCCTTCACTTTTGTTTTTGAGATTGTTGTTGGCTTAAAACCAGAGCACTTGGACAGGTCCACCTCATAATTCAGAGCCTAGTTTCCTCTCATTGTGATACTGTTGAAATTATTTCTGAGATTAAAAGCATATGGGAGAAAATGTAATGCAGTCTCAATTGTGACACTGAAGAAAGTCCTTCTGGAATTTGTATACTTAAAAGTGCAGCCAGGCACAGTGGGTCATGCCTGTAATCCTAACACTCTAGGAAGCCAAGGCAGGTATATCACCTAAACTCGGGAGTTCCAGACCACTTTAAGCAAAACTGACACCCAGTCTCTACTAAAAATAGAAAAGCTAGCTGGGCATTGTAGCAGATGCCTGTAGTCCCAGCTATTCTACTTGGGCAAGAGGATCAGGTGAGCCCAAGAGTTTGAAGTTGCTGTGAGCTATGATACCACAGCACTCTACCAAAGGCACAGAGTGAGACTCTGTCTCAAAAAAATAAATAAATAAATAAAAACAAAAGGGGTGCTTTTGATCTGTTTAAAGAGCCAGTATCCGTACTGTGGAATCTTAGAAACTCAACCAAGCTTAAATCATTTTTTTCTAAATTAATATAGAATGAGACCATATTATTATTACATAGATTTTCTTCATGGTAGTAAAATATGTATAATGTAAAATCAACCACTTGTATAAACTTCTAAAATATTTTAGTAATAGCTAACTTTTGAGTATCTACTATGAAAAACACAGTGTTCATATTTTTTGATATACATGTTCATATTTACTACTATTTTATAAGTTCTACATTTATACAGATCTAACTGTAATTCAGCTCTCAAACTTTTTAAATTTAACTCTGAAAATTATTCTTGTCCACTATAGAAAACTTAGAAAATATAGACTAGCTTATCTAAAAGTGTAGCCAGTTTGGAAAAAAAAAAAAAAACAAATATAAAATACAAATATAAAATACAAATATAAAATAAAACACAGACTAGCAAAAAGAAGAAAAGTACAGTCACCCATTTGACCACCAAGAGCAAGAGGAACATTATCAAGACTCTTGGGTGTGTCTGTCTATAATCACGTTAGCTTTTTGATGATAGATTCACTATAATTACCTTGGCTTTTCTTAATTCGCATTTTAAACAATTAAGAACTTGAAATCAACAGTAGTATCTATGAAGAGGTATGTTAACATACAAAGTTGCTATTCTATCCTAAAATTGATTTTAAAATAATTCTGGAATAATCCTTTCAAATATGGGACATAAAAGCGAAGGTTGCCTGGCAACTGAAATGACGCTAATGAGGAATTAAAGGTATTACAGGAAAAGAAGAGTCCTCAGATCTTTCTAATGCTGAATGCTAATTACAATAACTAGCTGATTAGAGTTGTAATAAAGGAAGGAAACAAAAAAATTTCCACTAACTTAAAATTCTAAGCATGAGCTTTCTTTTCTGCGTATGATGAAAGTGAGATGGGGGTTGTTTGAGAAGGAGCTTTCTAAGAATCTTAGGAGCAGCTGAGCAAGACACACGGCAGAAACAAGAAGCTAATACAGTTTGGTGCATCTGTGCCCCTTCTGCAGCGTAGAGGAGGTGGCGGGGAGGAGTGCTGTGGGGGAGGCCACGTTGTCTACTTTGGTTTTTTCCAGAGAGTGGTCAAGGCCCTGGGGTGCTGGTTCTTACTAGAATCTTCAAGCAGAAGATGCTTCCAGGAGACTTAACTTGGAGGGACACCAGTGATGAATTGACATGGACAAGAGGAGTAGAGGCATGAGGGAGAAGAGGGAAGCAGAGGTTATTTGTTTTGCAGTGGAAGGAATGGAGCAGCCAGAGTAGAGGGGCAGTCGTGGGGAAGCCACCTGGGAACTTCTAAGAGGGGCGGCCGTAAGCCAGAAAGGGAGAGTTTCTGGGTGGAGGAGCAAGAGGAACTACGTCTTCCCTTCTGTGATTTATCTGAACTACTGTCTAGGCCAGGTTTTATCCTCTTGTGAACAGTGAAAGGGGGAACTCTGGGCATTTAGGAAGCCAAGAAATACCCCAGTTACCATTGACGAGTCTATCTTGTTGTTAGAATGTAGTTACGGACGAGAGAGCATCCTAAAATGTGACAAGCAGTTAATCATTTTGGGAAATTTCCCATTCACTTACTTAACACTACCTACATAGGGCTTTTCCACATGCCCTTTTCTTCTTCCTCCCCAGTCCGTTAGCATCATGGATTCCAAGTTTACTCCATCCAGACCTGCCTTGGCAGATCTACTATTTCCCTTCAGTCCTGGGGAGTTCACGCCAGACTCTGGTACTTCCCAGAAGATAGCCATAGGACCCATGCTGCTGGCCGCTGGGCTGTGGATGCTTGGGCTCAGCAATTGACTCTGGGGCTTATCTGACTGTTCGGCTCTGCTTTAAGCCCCAACGTAAAAGCTCCCTATGCTCACTGTTCCTGTGGTCCCCACCCCTCTTTGTCCCCAGGAGCTTACGGTCTTATTCCCTTGTCAGCAACCACCAGTGTCCACCTGAGTTGGACTAAGCTCCAGTTAACTAGGAAATTGCCCCTCAAAAAGAAAAAAAAGATGGAGCAGAACCCTCTGGATAACAAGAGACTTCCGAGACTTTGCAACCAGTCATAGTGTGTGAACCTTCTTTATAAAAATTAAGCATGTGTGCATACTTAAACATACACTCACATAATCGTATGTATTTGTAAGTTGAACAGTGGGTATTTGATGATAAAAAGAAAGTACTGTTGGTTTTGTTTTAATCATCTTAGTGGTGCCTTGTTTAGTGCTTTTATTCTTATTTTTAAAGTATGCACTGAAATAGTTACTGATGAACTATCATGTTTGAGATTTGCTTTAAAATAATATGGGAGGGAAAGGGAGCAAGGATGGATCACTGTTGGCCTTATGTTGGTCATTATTATAGAGCAGCCGTTTTCAAACTGTGAGTCGTGACCCACAGGAACTGTATTAAAGGGTCGAGGCATCAGGAAGGTTGAGAACCACTTACAGAGGTAACTGACGTTGTTTTGCTTACTGTGGTATATGCTTTAAAATTTAAAAGTATCTTTAAAATTAAGAAAAACAGATGATTAAGAATTGCAGAAAAGTCAAAGGAATCTATTGCTCTAATAACTCTTGAATGACAAAATAGAATGACTGTGTCTGTTTACAAGAGGGGAAAGGACAGAATGAAAATGGGTACCTTGGTACACACCATGGAAATAACTTATTCGTGCCTTGTGCTTACCATCCCATGTCACAGCCAGCCAGTTGCCCACTCAAGCTGAGTTGTTGAATGCCTGGGTGCCTCAAAAGACTAGAAAATAAAATGGGAACTGTAATCTTCCGTCCTACTGTCAGAGGTGGGAGTTGGAGTTGAGCAAGTGGACCGTGCTACTCCCCTCCCCCATTTTGGAGCAGGGCAATTCTGTGCTTTGGCACAGCCTGATTTCAGCAAAGCAGTAAAGATTTCAGCAGGAGGCCATGGGAAGCCATATGCCTTTGTGGTCTGGGGAACGCAAAACCAATTGCCAATTACCAAGTATTGGCCTTAGGTACATTATTTTATTGCAATTTTCTTATCAGCAAAGTGGAGAACGATGGTGATAAAATTTTCAAGGTTGTTTTAGTGTGGGTGAAAATTAAATAAGGTCGTCTTAGTTTGGGTTTTCCCCAGAAGCAGATCCTGAGACAAGAGTTTCTGAATACTGATCATTTACTTGGGAAGATTCTAGGAAAAGCTGGTAGGGGAGTAGGGAAGGCAGCTCATAGGGGCTGCATTATCAAGCTACAACTCTGGCAGTCAGGATAGAAGACTCTTGAGAACTACCTTATCCAAGGAAAAGGTGCTGGGGCATTTATATACCAACCCCCATCAGTCACCTTCTAGAGGGTGTTAATTCTCCAGCACTTCTGGCCTGCCTGGCACACAGGTGGAGATATAAAGGACCTCCAAAGAGCGCTCAGTAAGGTAAAAGTGGGGTTGGCGTCCACTGGGCTGTTAAGTCTGAAAGTATGTGCGTGTGAATGGACAGGTGCCACTACAGAATCAAAGAGCAAATGCTTGTTAACTGTTAGATGGTCAAACATAGGCTACGTAAAATCCAGGTAAACAGATGTGAAGCCGATTAATCACTCATACAGGTGTGAGTATGGAGAGCTGCCATTCTGTAGGTATAATCATTTATAAATGTCTCTGACATTTTCATCAGATCTAAACACAATCTATGTTTTTGTTTGACACAATACTTGGAATAGTAAATATATTAGATAAAAATCAAAATTCAGGAAAATGAATAACATAAAACAATCTTAAATGCAACTTTAGTAAAAATAAAGTCTTACACTTAAGATTAAAAACATTGTTTCTTGTTATATTATGGATGGAGGAAAAATTGGATTCATTGTAAAAAATATCAATCCTTGTGAAAAAAAAATCAAAGGATTTTAGTAGACTATAAATACAGTATGACCCAGTAGTATTATGTGTGTTCTCAAAAAGTTAAAATAATCTGTCTGAAACTACATTAATAGAAATAGATTTGCTATGTTAAGGGAGTAAGGTTCCCATTCCACGTTGAAGTCCAGTCTCAATTCTTGTACATAGTGATTCTGTGCTCTTCAGAAATTTCTTAATGTTTCTGCGACTCAGTTTCTACCAACATGGAAGTTAGTACATCTTTCTCTGGATTGTTGTGAAGTGGCTATCTTACCTAGACAGAACTGGCCAGGCACAGTGGCTCAGAGCTCTTAATCCCAGTGCTTTGGGAGGCTGAGGCAGGAGGATCACTTGAGCCCTAGAGTTTGAGAACAGCGTGGGCAACAAATAAGACTCCTGTCTCTTTAAAAAATTTAGAAGACCAGCCAGGCGTGCTGGTGTGCATCTGTCTGTAGTTCTAGCTACTTGGGAGTCTGACGCAGGAGGCTCGCGTGAGCCCAGGAGTTCAAGCCTGCAGTGAGCTATGATTTCACCACTGTACTCCAGTTTAAGAGACAATGAGACCCTGTTTCTAAAATTTTTTAAATGAATGTATATATATATAATGCTAGCATAACTTCATTACACAGATAGAAATGACACCAATCATTACTAGTATAAACTTGTTGAATGTTAAGTGTATCGCTGCCTTAGGTTAATAAGGCAAATTGCCACAGGACACAAAATGATTGGAATGGCTTTGTCAAAAAAATTACCAGGATGTAGTTATAACAGACACAAGGAAGTAGTAATGTTATAGTTTAAATTTTTACATGAATTGAGCTATGTTAATTTAGTGTTCAGCAAATAAGACCACAAAAAGCTTTTATTTTTCCATGTATTAAGTAGGACAGTGGCATAAACTATCCAACATAAACTTGTCTTTTGGAATTTATTAGAAGGAATGTGGGATATCTCATATTATTGAAATACGAGAACAACAAAGGATGTCTGTAGGCCTGAGTACATCTGAAGTTAGGGAATAGAAAATGAATGGGAGCCTCTGGCACATACACATTATCTATTCTCCTGTCTGTCTGTCTGTCTGTCTGTCTGGGTCTGTCTGAGTGTCTGTCTCCTCTCTGTGACTTCCTCCTCTTTGCTCATCAGCTAACCATTCTCTTGCACTGAAGATGTGTTCCCTCTACAGACCGGAAACATGGCACTAACAGCTGTAAATCATGTGTCTCTTACCATTAGAGATTTAATATTTTTTCCCTCAAGTTCAATTAAAAAACTGCCAGTGAAAATCTTTAATTGGTTCAAATCGGGGCAGGCGGCGCTGTTTGAATCAGTCAACTGTGGTCACAGGAAGGGAGTTGGTTAGTAATGTAGTATTTCTATCTCAAACCACGTGATCGAATTTGGGGAAGAAACACTTCCCAAAGGAAGACTGATGTTCTGGGCACACACAACTGTATCTAGGCTTGGCGCCAGCCACATGCACAGAGGGTGGCAGGTTTGAACCCTTCCCAGGCCTGCTAAAACAACAATGACAACTGCAACAAAAAAATAGCCGGGTGTTGTGGTGGGCGCCTGTAGTCCCAGCTACTTAGGAGGCTGAGGGAAGAGAATCGCTTAAGCCCAAGAGTTTGAGGTTGCTGTGAGCTGTGATGCCACAGCACTCTATCAAGGGTGACATAGTGAGACTCTGTCTCAAAAAAACAAAAACAAACAAAAAAACAGTCTCTGTCTATTATAAAACCGAGTTCTGACCAGACACTAGAGTGCAGCATGTTATTATATTCAAGTTTAGTCTCTGGGTTTTATGATAGGAATGGCAAGGCTAGAGAGCATGCAGAGGAGATAAATAGTTAATGATATAGAAATAAAATCTGTGAGGATATAAGATAACACAAGAAATAAAGGGCTTTTTATTTCTTGTTTATCTTTATAGCGTTAAGCATATAAGTGTGTCGATAGCATTATGCATAGAAGAGCTAGTATGAGTTATTTACCTCTACGAGGACAGTAAAAAGCACCTGGACTTCAATTCAGCAAAGAACTGGGACTTCCCATCTGCAAAGGTATTAAACACCAAAACAGGTGTTTGTTTTTGTTCCATTCCGGACCATAGTGCAGTATCAGATATTAGAATTATTTTCCTGTTATAAACAGATATAAAACTGGAGAAAATATGTAAAGCAACTATTTTTAGGTATTAGAAAAGACAATAGACTTATGATTGTGGATTAAAACAAAAATGTATGAGATAAACTCAAAGCTTATGTTGGCTTTCTGCCTGGGACTCTTTATAAACCATGGTGTGGGAAATTGGAGGCCAGAGTACAGACTCTTGCCTTGCAGAGTGGTCCAGTCTGTTTTCTGCTGCTGTAACAGAACACCACAGACTGGGTAATTTATGGAGAGATTTTCTTGGATTTGGAGCCTCCATGGTTCTAGAGGCTGGGAAGTCCAAATTGGGGGGGGCGGGGGCACATCTGGTCCAGGCCTTCTTGCTGCATTGTAACGTGGTAGGAGGCATCACATGGAGAGAGTCTAGGGGCTCAAAAGACAGAAATGGGCCAAACTCCCTCAGTAACAAAGCCACTCCCAAGATAATGGCGTTAATCTATTCATGCTAGTGAAGCCCTTATGTTCTAATCCACATTTAAAGGCCCTATCTTTTGATACTATTCTAATGGTAATTAAATTTCAATTTAATTTTTAGCATTTCTGAGAATAAACTATGCATGGATATGGTGAGACTCTATGACACCAAAAAGTTACTGGGGGTCTGCAAGTCAAAGTCTTGTGGTCTGGGAAGTACCAGCCAGCCAGAGTGGAGAGACATAACACCTGAGCATTCCTGGGACGTGAAAAAAGACTACAAATATGTCAGTGGAACAGAATAGCAAGTTCAGAATTACATCCCCACCTCTGGTCAATCTTTAATAAAGGCACCCAAGCAAGTGAATGGGCCAAAACATACCCATAAAAAAGAATGTGACCTATATTGCATACCACACACACAAAATAATTTGAAACTTAGTGACTTTAAATACCATTAAACTGAATTTACAGTTAAAACATTGGGCTGGGCACAGAGGCTAATGCCTGTAATCCTACCACTCTGGGAGGTAGAAGCCGGTGGATTGCTTGAGCTCACAAGTTCAACAGCAGCCTGAGCAAGAGCGAGACCCCGTCTCTAAAAATAGCCAGGTATTGTGGCAGGCACCTGTAATCCCAGCTACTTGGGAGGGTGAGGCAGGAGGATCACATGAACCCAGAAGTTTGAGCTTGCTATAAGCTGTGCAGCCATGGCACTCTACCAAGGGCAACAGACTGTCTAAAAAATAATAATAATAATGATAGTTAAGTTAAAACATTAAGGCTTAGGGTTAGGAGAACATTTTTGCCAGCTTGGATAAGGTAGGTATTTTGTGTGATTTTGTGTTGGACCTGAGGTAGGTATTTTTATATAGACACAAAGGACTACCCATAGATAATATATTTAACAAATTGGATTTCATAAAAATTAAACATTTCTGCTAATCAAAAGATACCATTAAAAAAAGTGAATGGGCTGGCCATAGAATGGGAGAAAATACTGGACCATACATATCTCTGATAAAGCTTTTATTTATGCTAATATGGAATGGGAAATTCCCTGTGGCCCAGATGCATTGACTTTGATCCTGTCCTCTGGCTCACATCAGATGTATTCTGATTGTGCTTTTCAAATTAGAACTAACCAAGCCCCGCCAGGGAGTCTATAGTATTGGTACCAGATTACCTAACTTGTTAACTACTTCCCTTGGATCTAGCCCTGAATACAGCTAAAAGACTTTATACTGACTTCTGAAATCAGGATTTTCAAGGGGTCATTTCGTAGTAGGCTGTAGACCTACCCCACGGCAAGGAGAGAACTAAATGGTCTAATCAACCTAATCAAACTTGACTCTCACCAACTCCCTGGAGCATTTTTAAGAATGTAATTTCTATGCTCCATGCCTGGATCTCTTAATGCAATAGGTATGACGTTAGGCCTTGGAATCTGTTTAGGTTTTTGGTTTTGGTTTTTGTTTGTTTGTGCTAGTTAAGTAAAACAGTGAGAGAGCAAGAGGAAGGAAGAAGTCTGTATCTGGTGATGATTAATTAGTTGTAAACACCACTACACTCTCTGACCAGCTATTGTTTTGTTTTCAAACCACTCAGATCTGAAAAGTCCAGCAAATATGTCCATTTGCTTCTTGATGGACATACTCATTATAAGAGCAAAAACTGATTCTTCCCCTGAAATTTTCCAAAGGGTGTGTCATAGCCTATAGAGTGTTACCATTAAGGCCGCCTTATGAGAAAGACAGAAAAATTTCATCAAGTCTCCACATTTTACTTATTGTAAATTTCTTTTCATTATGTTATTTCCCTTCATAATGACTCTTTTAGAAGAAGATTGAAGTCTCTAGTACCTTACCACAGATAGACCTTTTCTATGGTTTGCACATGTGAGCAGGTGTTTCACAGTCCTGGAACGTGAAGATGCAGGGAAAAAGCCCACCAAGTGGGGAGAGGATCGGAGTCCTTCCCTACTTTACAGTCTACTCTAGCTAGCCCTGACTTTACTAGTTATGCAGTTAGAATTTTACTTAAAGTATTGGACTGGATCAGAGGCAGATGTATGTGTGGTGCTGATGAGGACAAAACATGAAATAACCGTATTTACCCCCACTATAATAAAGTCTTTAGCTAAGCAGGTGAGGCTGAAGCCTTGCCAACTTTAAGCTTCATCCTTGCTGACTTCTTGCACATCCCAGAGGTCTGAGTTTCTTCCAGAAGTAAGATGGCATCCTTGTGATAGATTTGGGAAGCCCCAGAGTAAGTGCCTCTGTAATCATGGATGTCCTTCCATTATGTTTTCTCAGCTTCCAAGGAGGCAGGAAGGACGTAGATGGGAGGAAATTGAGGAGTAAGATCCTAATGTTGTAAAATGAGGGAAAGAAAAAATAACTGCAAGTAACTGAGCTTCCTAATAACAGAATTAGTCCAGGTTAGCTGAAGTTGAACTTGTCTCTCACTCTGATGTGGCCTTGCTGGAGCAGCAGGTGCACATGTGCATGCATGCGCACAGACACACACACAGTCTCTGGCCTTCCCTTGGTACTGGTGTCTCTTCAGAGCTATGTAGTTAGGGGAAAGTACACACATAGAAATTAAAGGAAGGTTCAAGGACCTTACAAAATGATCTGCCTTGCAGGGAGCCCTTAGGGCTCAGGTCGTGAGGTCCAACCACCTGGCAGTTTTAACAGAGTGCCCCATGAGCAGGGGCTGCCTTTCTCTTTCGGTAGCCTTTCTTCTGCTTCGCAGTTTTAAGGGAAAATCAATCGGAATACAGGAAACTCCCCACTGTAGTAAGTGAGGTCCCAACACTCTGGTTCTGATCCTCTCCTTACCTACAAACGCTTTTTAATTCAACCAAACAGGGACTTCACATCCTCTCCTAAATACACCTTTAACTTCATCTCCTCTCGTGTTGGAGAAACCCAGAAATCCAGAAACCACTTCTTACGCAACTCAGCAGACCCTTACCTCCATCTTAGTCAAAATCTCATGCCCCTCCAAAGCCTACCTCAAATGCCACCTTCTTCACGAAGGTTTAGCTATTTCTTCTAGTCAAATCTGGCTTTCCTCGCCTCTCACCTGCCTTACTGTTCTGTTTGGATCTCCCTTAGGCCCTTGCTGTTTTCTGTACTGAGCTATTGCCTGTAACTTCTTGGGGGCTGGGCCAGGATTCCTGTTATGTCTGTGATTTCTGCAGCACCTAGCTGGGTGCTCTTTGAACAACAAGCCCTGGACTTCTGATGGGAAAACTCAAGCCCGGAACTCCAGCTCTGCCACTTTGTGGCTACTTAGCTCTGCAAAGGTGATCTGTAGAATATTATTAACGAGTATGGCACAGGCCCTCGTCAACCTGAGCAGATACCAGTCAGACAGACTCAATTTCAGCCCTTTCTTGCTTTTCTCATTCACAAAGTGGCTAAGTCCCTACCCACCTCACAAGGTGGTTGTGTTGTCAAATGTGAGAATGCATGTGAAAGTACTTTGCAAAGTGCAAAGTTTAGGCAAAATGTAAGACCAGGGTCCTTTGGGATTTCCAGAGCCCATGTGTGAGGTTGTAAAGACCTTAGCACTGCCTCATGCACTGCTCCACAGAAGGGAAATGCTGCATAATTGAGCAGGACGAAAATCTTGGAATCAACCTGTTAGATCCTAAAGAAACTCAGAATATCAGCTTCTTTAAGCATGACCCCTTATCTTTTGTGGTCTAAAAAATATCAATTTTTCAGTCAATACATTTCAGAAAATCTAATCAAAATCAAAAACCTAGGAAAGGCTTTTTGAATTTTAATCTCAGTTTTTTTCACTTGAAGATACCTTGTTCCATTGCACAACTACCTTAGAATTCAGGCCCCTTAAAAGTATCTGAGAATCTCAGACTCATCTGATTGTCACTGTATGGAAAGGGGCTGTTCTGCCTAGATCTGTAAGTGGAATTAAACACCAGAGGCATTAACATAAATTAAGAAAATAGCAAATCTTAGTTCTTCCTTTGTCGTTACAGTTTTTTGTCTCCTCCGTTTAACATATTTTCTCTAAAACTACCTTAATTTTCTCACCATCTCCTGTCTGCATCCCCTCACATCTCCAGATCCTGGACATATAAATCCTTAGCTAATTCTCCCTTCCAAAGGCATTTAATTTTTCCTCACGGTAAGTGGCCAGTCACTGTTTTGTGTTTATGGGTAGTTGCTAGTCAAAGTGTGTTCTTACATATGAGGTCCAACAATTAAGTTTGCAAACTTGCCCCTGTGCCCTCAGGTTAGTAAGGTTTCATAACCTTGGTGTATCAGTGTCCCACAGCTGTGTTCGTGTGGACGTGGCAGTGTCTTACTGAGTGGCGTTCATTATTGTTATTGTGTGTTTTTGTGTGCTGTTGTGAGAATGTTGGAGCTTGAACTAGAGCAACAAACAGACATTTGTAAATTTCTCATTGAACTTGGTCAGAGTGAAAATGAAATCAGGGACATGTTAGTCCAAGTTTATGGGGATAATGCTGTGAAGAAAACAGCAGCAAACAAGTGGATTTTTCTGAGGGGAAAGAAAGAGTCACTGATGAAGAGAGGTCAGGGTGGTCAGTAATGACCAAAACTGGTGAAAACATTGCAAAAATTCATCAAATTGTGTGTCAGAATCTTCAACTGTCAGTGAGAAGCATAGCAGACCTAGTAAACATCAATAAAGAAATAGGAGCCAGGCATGGTGGCTCCTGCCGATAATCCTAGCACTGTGGGAGGCTGAGGCAGGTAGATTGCTTGAGTTCACAAGATTGAGGCCAGCTTGAGCCAGAAAAAGACCCCATCTCTAAAAATAGCCGGGTGTTGTGGCGAGCTCCTGTAGTCCCAGCTACTCAGGAGGCTGAGGCAAGAGAATCCCTTGAGCCCAAGACCTTGAAGTTACTGTGAGCCACAATGCCATGGCACTCTACCAAGTGAGACAAAGTGACATTGTCTCAAGGAGAAAAGAAATAGAAAGATGTTAACTGAAAATCTTGGCCAGTGACTCATGGCTCTGGCATCCTAATGCTGCACCAGCACTTGTCTGTGAAGGAGTTTTTAGCCAGTAAACAAACTATTGGAATTTCTTCCCTACTCACCTGATCTGCTCCCCAGTGATGTTTTTCTTTACCAGAAAATAAAAGAAGTATTAAAAGGAAAACATTTCGATGACATTCAGGACATTAAGAGTAATATAGCAAGAGCTTTGGCCATTCCGGAACTGCTTTGCTGGCATTGGTGCATAGCTGCCCAAGGAGAGTACTTCAGAGATGATTGTAGTGACACTCAGCAATGAGGTGTGCGGCACCTTTTCTAGGGTGAGTTTGCAAACTTAATTGTCAAACCTTGCACTTTGATTTAAATGGAGGAAATGTCCCAGTGTAGTGTATAGAGCAGAATATGAGAGACTGTAGGGTATTGACAGAACGTGGACCCAACCCTCTCACTCACCTTTGAAGGATTCTCATTTAAAAGGCAGTACTGTACTGTGGTAGATACAAACAATCCAAAAACCTAGACTTGGGATAATAAAATAACCAGGATGATAATTTGTAGCCCCTTCCTGCTACTTCGTAGCTTGATGATAATATGGTAACTTAAGTCTCTCTTGAGTCTCTTTCTTCATGTGTGAAACAGGGAAAATAGCTACCATGTGGAGCTGCAGTAAATATTAGAGAGAATGTCAGGTCTGTGTGGACCTGGCCTTGTCCCTACATCTGGCACACGGTAGAGGCCCAGTATAGGGTGACGATTATGGCTGTCAGCATTCTCTTTTAGCATGTAGACTAGCCGCAGAACCTCGGCGTGCTGAGTAAAGGATGTCCTTTTTATCTTCAGAATTGTCAGGGTGAGAGGCATGGAGATCTGATAGAAAACTCAGGGTCAAAGTCAAAAGGTCGAAACTCAGGTCCCGACACTGCAACTCATCACGTGGGTGACTTTAGGCAGGTCACACCACATGTGGGTATAAGGAAAATAATACCCATCTCACGGAGCTGTTCTGACGCTTAAATGAGGAAACATGTGAGGAGAGAGTGGTCATCCACAAAACGCTAATAAATGTAAGTTGTTAGTAGTTCAACAACAGAGCAAAGGTTTCATGTGTCTGCATGACAGCCGTCAAACGGCCTAGATGCCCGGGACCCACACGTCAACTAAGGCACCACAGTGGTTTGAGTTCAGTTCAGGACCTTGTCCTTCCTCCCCAGAAGATACCAACCCTCATTTCCTATCTTGATTGATCTCCTGATTATTTTTCTGTTGGGAGGGGTGGGAGTGAGACGTTATCAAGCTCTCGTTCTGCAAGCGGTAAAACTGAAGCTCAGGAAGAATCAGGGTCATCCCTGGTTTGAACTGCAGGTCTCCCATTTACTAGCTGTGCAAACTTGGGCAAGTTACCTTACCTCCCATCCTCTATTTTTTTCACTAGCAGCAATGCCACCCGCCTCATGGTTAACATATGTATATAAAGGTTCTCTTCACAGAAAGGGGAGGAAGATGCTAAACCCTAAACATAGTTCGTTTTCTGGTCAGATGCCGCATTTCCTCCAACAATACCAAATACTTTTCCTGGTCTGTTCTATCTTCTAACTAGTGACAACATTATGAGTTGCAGTGTTGTATTTTGGCTAGTTCTCTAAGATGGTGACACAACCTCAGTTGTGACTTGGGATGTTTTGAAACGCATTCTTATTTGCCCATTGATGACTGAGTGGAGGCCAATTTCTTCTTTTCTTCTAAATAAACACCTTCTTCGCCCACTTGTGCAGTTCTGTCTTTCAGAGTGGTTCTCCAGGGCCTCCTGCAGAGTTTCTTTAGCATCTCTGTAAATGCTAAGAATCCTTTTGTTTCCAGGGCCTCCAGGGAGGGCATACTTAAAATCTAGGCTGTGGCTCAAGGAGTAGGGCTCTGGCCCCTTATACCAAGGGATGGCGGATTCAAGCACGCCCCCACCCCACCCCACCCCCTGCCAAAACATGCAAAAAAAAGGAAGAAAGGCAGGAAGGAGGGAGGATCGGAATGACACCAAGTAATTGCCAAGGAGCGATACTGTGCTTGAGAGGAAACCAAGTCCAATCTTACTGGCACAAACAGTGCAACAGGCCACAGTGGACAGCCAAGCACTCTTTGAGTTGTGGTAATAGTTAAGTATTGACAAAAAGTCATGGTCCCAGTTTGGAATAGATGGGGGCTAACATGGACAAAGACAAAACAAACTAGTGTTCTAAATGCAGCAAGAGAAGTAAGAGCAATTCCCCGTGTTAAAGTGCTTCGTGGTGTACTAAGCATTTTCATGTATTAAATCCAAAATAATCAAACCCTAACTATAACCAAAGAAGGGGAATGGAGAGTTTCAGAATAATTTCTACCTTATTTCAAAAGACTTTGCTCAGTTACTTTTAGCACACATGATGATATGATCTTTTTTGTATGGGGCTGTTCATGGCAGAGAAGTATAAGCAAAGGACAGTTTCTATGGTGAGAAGCATATTCTGTGGCAAGCCTATGTTCCATGTAGTGCTATTTAATGTCAGCATATACCAGTGGCTGCAATTCTGCTGTGCCCTCGACAAGGTCATCTATCATCTAGGCTTGTAAGTCTGATAGGATCAAGCTACACATTTAGAACAGTTTTCTGAAGAAAGCTGATGTCATACTTAACCAGTAATTTTTAGATGGACCTTATGTTATTTCATGGTGCACATTTGGGGGAAGTTCCCCTTCTTCCTACCTGTTTGGCATACCTAAAAATATGCAAAAAAGGCCCAGGATTTCACAGATAAGAAGTGATGGGAATATGCTCCAAGGACCAAAGTCAGGGTCCTGTCCCCGACTTCCTGCTAGGTGGTTTGTTTCTGTCTCTTTTTCTTTGGGTTCCCTGCCCTTTGCAGGCCCCTCCTCCAGCCTGCTGGCAGCTGTCTCTGTATCTCTGGGGATCTGGGACAGGATCTCGTTGCCCTTTCTCCTCCTGCCAGGCACTTTCCTAAGGTGCTGCGGTGTGATTGTCACTGTCTATGAACCAAGTCGTCTGCATTGATAGCTCACCAAATTGCAGCAGAATCACTCAGACAGATAATTTGATTGTCCCTGAGAAGCCTGATGGGCACCAGAAGTAACCTCTTGGGAGACTTAGTTGGCACCAATTTCAACAATGGCTCCTGGAGTCTGAAGGCAAGGCACTGTTCCAGAGCCAGCTCACTGGGTCTGCTCAGGACTTGTTCTGCCTCCTCCCTGTCCTTATGTCTTTCCTAACCCCAACCCCCAAACCTCATCCCCAGAATTGTGTCCAGTTTGCAAAATTAAAGGACAAGTTTCCTCACGACTTCTCAGCCCCCCGCTTCCTTAGATGTGACAGGTTCAGATCGAGGCTGCAGTCCCGAGGAAGGCCAGCTGTCTTGCTCAGTAGAGGCTATACAGCTAAAAGCTCTTTCTCACTTTAGGCAATTCATGCACTTGGTTAGACATTTATAGATTTCAATTGCTCATCCAAAAAATCTAGGTCATTCTTTACATGGAGCTTCACGCTTCAGAAGGAAAGCCATGCCCGGGGAGGAACATTTCTGAGGTCTGGTTTGGCTGAGAGAGTGGAGAGCACTTCTGCTGCAGGAGGAAGGAGAAACGGGCCAACAGGGGGCACTGTGCGCTCTCAGGGGACTTGGCATGTTCACCCACGGGCCCCTGGCTCAGACTCTGAATTCTACTTGTCCTAGCTGAATGGTGCTGATAATAACTGTCTTGTGTTGATGTCCTAAAGAAAGTGGGCAGTGATTTTCATCTGGTGTCCTGTGAGAGGATCTTAGGTGTGCTGTGAAAATTTTTAAAGATCAGTAATAAGCACAGTTAAGTTTATTCTTTTACCCGTTTTTTTTTTTTTTTTTTTTTTTTAATCAACATAATTTAAGTGTGCCATGGAAGTTTAACTGTAAGTTCAAGTGTGCCCTGAGATAAAAAAGGTTGAAAACCCTGATGTAAGGGTTGGGCTCCCAGGGACATTTTAAGGGCATGTGCCATAATTCCCAAGAAAAGGACTAGGTTGGTCTGTAGGGCTTCTTGGGGAGGAAAATGGAGTGGGGTTATGGCTAAGGAATTTGGCCTTGCACCAGAGATGGCATCTGGTAGCGCCCTTCCCAGTGTGTTCCCACCTGCCTCCTAACCCCTCAGGAGAAGCAGAAACCAAAGAGAGAACCCTGGGTCCCGGGCCAGAGGGCCGTTCTGTGGAGGTACCTCCTTCACCTGCCCTGTGACCACGGCCAGCCATATCAACTCGGTCTCCCCTTCTCTAGAGTTGAGCCCACAGTCCCCGCTACTGCGTGGTGAAGTTGTACAACTCAAATACTCAACATAAGTGAAGCTGTTGGTTGACCCTAAGTGTTATAACAACAGAACATTGCTGGGAGGTTTTCTCCCCCAGGGAGAACAGCATGGTTCTCCAGCTGCTAGCTGGCTTCAGGCCAGGTTGTGTGGGCATGTGCTTGTTTTGAGCAGGTCTTTGCGAGTGTGTGTGTGTGTGTATGTGTGTATCTGTGTGTGTGTGTGTAGCTGGCCACCATGCAACTTGAAAGGCCTGCTCCTCCCTTGCGTTACCACCTGACTCCCATAGGACAGTAAAGATTACTAGGATAGAGAACAGACAGGTTCTTCATCTTTACTAAGTGTGTTCCAGGTTATCCTCTCTGGGATGGGAGTTGAGGGAGGCCTGGTTAGACCAAATAATCCAAATTCTCACTTTTTTACATTAAAAAAAATTTTTTTTTGAGATGGAGCCTCAAGCTGTCACCCTGGGTAGGGTGCTGTGGCATCACAGCTCACAGCAACCTCAAACTCTTGGGCTTAAGCAATTCTCTTTCCTCAGCCTCCAAAGTACCGGGAATACAGGCGCCCACCACAATGCCCAGCTATTTTTTGGAGTTATCACTATTGCTTAGCAGATCTGGGCCCGGTTCAAACCTACCACCCTAGGTGTATGTGGCCAGCACCCTGCTTACTGAGCTATAGGTGCCGCCCTACATTAAAATTTTTATCTTTGGATCAGAGAACTGGCCACTTCAAGAAATGGCTGCAATGCAGCTATCCCTGAGAGGACTTGCCCTTGAAGCTATCCTCTCCTCTAGTGGAGTTTGTTGATCTGGATTAACTGTCCAGTCGGTCACCAGAGCACCTGGGGAGCAAGGAGGCCAGGAAGGAAGGAATACAACAGGAGCGAGCACCAGTCCCCTGGAGGAGGCTGCAGCTGCCATGTTTACACGTTGGAGGTGGCCTCTATCTGTCCTGAGAGCTGAGGTTGGCATCTCTTCCCAGCTCCATGGCTTCAGGTGGCTTGCTCGAAATCAACCACGGTGAAAGTATTTATACCACAGAAATATGCAAACACTACAAACCAGGGCTCTTCTCTTACAAGCTCAGTACTGGTGGCAACCATGCTAATTATCAACTTGCCCTGAAGAGTAGGATCTTAGCAAATCACCTGCTTTCTCCTAATTGTTCTCCTCCCCAAATCTTAAGCGGCTGAGGATTAAAAAAAAACTCAAAGTGGCATCGGTTGTATATTTTAAGCTGTTCTCTTAGTAGAAGTTAAAAGAATTCAAAATACATACGGATATCACCACATTCTTCCTCACATGCACTTCCTGCCTCCTCACTTATACTTCCTGCCTCCTCACATGCACTTCCTGCCTCCTCACATGCACTTCCTGCCTCCTCACTTGTACTTCCTGCATCCTCACTTGCACTTCCTGCCTCCTCACATGCACTTCCTGTCTCCTCACTTGTACTTCCTGCCTCCTCAGATGTACTTCCTGCCTCCTCACTTGCACTTCCTGCCTCAGTGCTGCTGTCAGTGCTGAAAAACTAACTAAAACAAACAACAAAGTAAATGAGTAAGCTGATTTTCAGCCTAGCCAATTTTTATACACTCTCCAAACACAATTTAACTTTTTTTTTTTTGAGCCAGGGTCTCACATTGTTGCCCTTGGCAGATTGCTGTGGCATCACAGCTCACAACCTCAAACTCTTGGGCTTAAACAATTATTTTGCCTTAGCCTTCCAAGTAGCTGAGACTACAGATGCCCACCACAATGCTGAGCTATTTTTTGCTGTTGTTGTTGTCATTGTTTAGCAGGCCCAGGCTGGGTTTGAACCCACCAGCCCTGGTGTATGTGGCTGGCGCCCTAACCACAGAGCTATGGGTGCTGAGCCAAACAAATTTAATGAATATCCTTTTTTTTTTGTTTGAGAGCCTCACTCTGGCACCCTGACTAACGTGCCATAGCAATTGGTACTCTAAGGCTGGGAAAGCTTCAGCATTGGGGGCATAACATGAAATAATAGGTTTATTGTAACCAGCAGCCAGAAAATCATAATTAAGAAGCTAGGATCAGAAAACCACAGGGGCAGGGGGAAGTGAGAGCTCTGGCAGGGCTGAAGCTGACAATGGAGGTATCTCCAGAAACATGGAAGACTAGATCTGGGTAAAACCTGACAGACAGATTTCTAAATGTCTAACAATGTGGTAAATGTTCCAAAGAAATAAAATAAGATAAAACATTATAGCATTATAGCTCACAGCAACCTCAAGTTCTTAGGCTCCAGTAATCCTTTTGCCTCAGTTTTCCTTTCTTTCTTTCTTTCTTTTTTTTTGAGACAGGGTTTTTCACTCTTGCTCAGCTGGTCTTGAACTTCTGAGCTCAAGTGTTCCACCTGCCTGGGCCTCCCAGAGTGCTAAGATTATAGGCATAAGCCACCGTGCCCAGCTTAATGAATATTCTTGCTGACAAGTAGGTTTTATTGTATTTCTTTGGAACATTGACCACATTGTTGGACCTTTAGAAAGGTCCTATCTTCCGTGTTTCTGGAGATACCTCCATTGTCAACTTCAGCCCTTTCAGAGCTCTCACTTCCCCCTGCCCCTGTGGTTTTGTGATCCTAGCTTCTCAATTATGATTTTCTGGCTGCTGCTTGGAATAAACCTGTTATTTCATGTTATGCCCCCAATGCTGAATCTTCCCTAGCCCTAGGGTACCAATTGCTGACAAGTACATTTGGTACACTCAACATTCATTTACACATCAAGAGATTTCCATGGAAACAAAAACAAAGGGAAGAAAGACTCTGTTCTGGAGTTTCTGTCTGGTACCAGGAAGTTTGTTTTCATGTTTTGTGTCCATTGTGTAGGAGGTATTCCCATCTCCTCACCCAGACAACCCTGCACTGTAGGGAAGTTACCCTTGGCTCTTGTCAGCAAGAAGCCAAGTCTGGACTGGAGCCATTTGCCAGTTTTCCCTTACAGAAATTTGATCATCTGGGAGCGATGCATCTCTCTCAGAGGCAAGCATCTTATTTAAGACTAAGCCAAGGAAAGGAAGAAAAGAGTTTATAGGCTGATCTAGAGGCAGAGCTGGACCAGATGGCTTCTTGAATTTTGATGTTCTGGGTCACCTCTCCACAGACATCATGAGATCTTCCCTGAACTGCCATACCTGGATAGTCTGGTCTTCCTCCTCTTAACCTTACCACTTAATGTTGTTTCCATGAGTTTTACTCTTAACATTTACCGCCTGATATTATTAGATGTCTTCAATTTGTGTCTTACTCCCCAACTCGACAGTGAGCACTTTAATGACAGGGGTTTCATATAGCTCTTCAGACCTCTTTTAGTACCTAGGACCATGCTTCTCACAGAGCGTGTTCATTTTCAGCAGCGGTCAGTGATGTCAGAAACATGTCATATTGAAGTAGAATGAAAAGTTGTTACCTAGAATAATTAGGGAGCCATTTCCTCGTATTGTAAAGGCATGGCAGGGGTCCTCAAACTTTTTAAACAGGGGGCCAGTTCACTGTCCCTCAGACCGTTGGAGGGCCAGACTATAGTTTAAAAAAAAAAAAAAACTATGAACAAATTCCTATGCACACTGCACATATCTTATTTTGAAGTAAGAAAACAAAACGGGAATAAATACAATTACACGGCCTCTTGTGGCCCACGGGCCACAGTTTGAGGACCCCTGGAGTAGAGGCTAGAAAGCCACTTACTTGTAATGTTTTTAGGAGGAAATAATGCAATGCATAGAAAGTAGAAGATGAGTAAAGTCTTTTCACCCTGAGATACTGTGATTCTACAAACTAGAACTACTGCCAGCACCAAGTCTAATGGTGGAACATGGATTATGCTAGCTCACAGGCAGACGACAACAGAACCCACAAGGCTTTTCAGTTTGTGTGTTGAGCAAATGGTCCACAGACTGGGTGAGTCTTTAATTAGCATACTTCTCTAGCAGCATACATTACCCCTCCCCCACCCACAGCTGAGTGGTAGAGTAAGGAAGACTGACATTGGGTGTCCTACTGAGGTTTTAACCTTTTAAAGAAATCTTTCCCTGAAAGTGTAAGGAGAAGCAGATGGTAATGAAAAAATATGCTCATTTTATTATGCATTGCACGTTTTACTTATTAGAATTTTTAGTTATGATATGCTGCATTTTTAAAAGCCTTAGGATGGAAACAAAATGGAATTATTCATTGAAATATTTAAATCAGCTTACAGCAATTATATCAAAATATCAAAATAAAATCTAACAGCTTAGAAGGTAGGCTCCCCTGGACCTCCAACTTGGAAAGTCTGTCTTTCAAAGTGGGATCTTCCACTCAAAAAAGGAAGAAGTGTGTGCTGCATGGGAGGGAGGCAAGAAGGGAATTCATCCTTAAGTGAGTACAGAGGTTAAAGGTCATGTAGGGAAGAGACCATGGTGGGAATGAGGGCAAAATTACTACACTGAGTAACACCCTTGTTGAAAACAGAGAACCAGGAATGGGGGAGGAAATGGAGTTCAGGACTACGTGTAGAGATAGAACATTTCTTTCTGTTCTTTCTCTCACCCCATCCCTACCTCCCTTTGGGGACTGAGTCAGCTCCCGGCCTTACCGTTTCCAAGTATTCACCCCCACAGAAAGCATGTGAGCATCAACAAGCCACAGTGTGGGAATGTCCCTGAAACTCTGTGGAAGAAGCAGTGCAAGGTAAAAGTGAAGTGTGAATATGATTCTGAATCTTAGGCACAGTACCCTGAGTTCTTATCTTAAAGGCAGCTTTCAAAAATAATATCAATCACCCAAGGCTTATAGAGTTTTTCAAAAATCACCAGAGTACAAGAACTATTCTCCCAAATGTGCGTTGGCTCCAACCCACTATCTTAGTGGCACCTCTGAGATTTTCAGCCATAGGACCAGAAGAATTCTTAAAGCTTATCTCCCATGTGATACTTGGATCCCCCCCCCGACAAATGGCCACGCAGCTAGGTGTGCGTGGGAGGAGCAGGGGTTCTGCAGTCAGGCAGATCTGGGGCCAGACCCTCGCCTCCGCGTCCATTATCTCTGTGACACGGAGCAAATACCTAATCTCTCTAGCCTTTAATTTCCTCAGCGTAAGTAGTGAACAATGCCAACTTTGCAGGTTGTTGTGAGAATTAGAATTTACTAAGTGTCTTTCCCCAGCCTCCTTTTTGAATGCCTCTGTGAGGGGGGTGCTTCCCCATGAGACCATCCTAATGGTTAGAATTTGCTGCCGCACGTTATTCCCAATCCTGTTTCCTGTAACTTCTATACATCTGCTCTGGTACTGCCTTTTGGGGCCCTGCAGAACAAATCTAAACCTTCAAATCTGAACAAATAGCACTTCATACTGAATAAGCCTGGGCCTCTGTCCAGTTTCCATGAACATTTTAATGCATACTTTTGTGTACTAATGCAAATTGACTTCATGGTTTTCCTGCTGCTCCCGGTAGTGTTTAAGAATCTGAACATAAGAATCTGAACACTAAGGGCGCATTATAAAAACTATTGTCAAACACTGCACTGAAAATCAACTTCCTGACATTTTTGCAGATTTAATTTGCATCATTGCTCCCATTTATTACCTATCTCTGTGTCAGTGATGTTTTCCATGTGACTTTGAAGTTCCTGCACTTAGACTTTGGATTCAGACTTGCTTAGGCCACAGAGCAAGGCCAAAGGAACATGAGCAGAGCCTACTGCTCAAGGAACCTCTAGCCTCCTGGTCCAAGGAAGCTGAAGAGCATGCGCGGTAGGGCCTCAGCAAATCATAGACTGTATGTATTAGCTGACCCCCAGCCAACTCACAGAAACTTGAGCAAAAATAAATGATTACTGTTTTAAGTCACTGAGTTTTCGGGTGATATGTTGTGCAGAATTTTTGTGGCAAGAGATAATCATTATAGAAATTATGTGGGCTAGGAAACATAAGGCAAGACTAACCATATCCCAACAGAGTATATGTTTAGAAGAATTAACAAAAGGTTTATGAAAGCAAACTCAAATTCCGTGAAAAGTTAAGTAGGGTTCCTATTTGATACAGTTTATCATTGACTTGACTGTTTAATAAGTACTACCATGTGTGACCACTATTCTACAACCTGGAAATATGGTTGTGTGAAAAACAGACAAGGCTTAGGTCTCATGAAGCTTCTGTTGGAGATTCATAAAATAAGAAATTAAAATAAGTAACTTCAGGTCATGATGAGTGCTATGAGGAAACTCAGGCAGGGTAACGACTACCTTAAGGAGTTTCAGGAAGACCTCTCTGAGGATATGGCATTGGAACTGAGACCTAAATGGCGTGATTGAGTCAAGAGAAGAAAGACCATAGTGAAATGAATACCAAATACAAGGGCCATGAGGCACGAATATGCTTGGAGAGTTCAAGGTATAAATCAGTGGTTCTCAACCTTCCTAATACTGCGACCCTTTAATACAGTTCCTCATGTTGTGCTGACCCCCAACCATAAAATTATTTTCGTTGCTACTTCATAACTGTAATTTTGCTACTGTTATGAATCATAATGTAAATATCTGATATGCAGGATAGTCTTAGGCAACCCCTGTGAAAGGGTCGTTTGACCCCCAGAGGGGTCGTGACCCACAGGTTGAGAACCACTGGCATAAATAGAGGTGTAGGGAGGAGTAACGTGGAGTAAATGAAGAGGGGAATATTAAAAAGACGTGTGGGGCTCTTTCGACCCTAGTGAGGACTCTGTTTTATTCTACATAATGGAACCCATTGAGGTACATGGGGCTGCTGTGTGGAGAATGGACTATAGGAGACAAGAGCAGAAACAAGGAGGAGAGTTGGGTCATTGCAGCCTGGGAGCTACAAGTAGGGTGATGGAAAGATGGAGAGAAAGGAACAGGTTTGAGGAATGTTTGGAAGTAGGGAAAAGACTTCCTAATGGATTGGATGTGAGAGGACCTGAGAAACAAAGGACAACTGCTAGGTTTTTAGTTTGGGTGACTGACTGGTTGGCGGTGCTGTTTCTGGAGATGAGGAGGAATGGAAGAGGATTGAATTGGGGGTTGGAAAAGGTCAGGAGTTTTGTGTGAATGAGTTAACTTTGACCTTGGACATCTAAGTAGATTTGCCTAGGCTACTGGACATAATAACTTAGCGGTCAAGGCGAAAGATACAAATTGGGCAGTCACCAGCTTACAGATGACATTTTAGCCAAAGGACGAGATGAGAAAAAAGTTAATTTTTAAAAATTTAAAATAGAAAAATTTTTAATTTTCAAAATTGTTTAAAAAAAAAAAAGTGGGAGGACTGAGTACACAGCACACTGACATTTAAAGGCTCAGCAGAGGAGAGGAGACGAGACAGAGAGCCTGAGAAAGAAGCTGACAGAGTGTGATGTTATGGAAGCCAAGAGAGGAAACGTTCCAGGAAGGGGAGAGTGAACTTCGGTTGTGTTAGGTTGAATGCAACTGAGTCATAAAGTAAGGTGAGGACAGAGAAGTAGCTACTGGATTTGGCAATGTGGAGCTGATGGGTAACCTTGAAAATAAAAGATTTAGGGGAATAATGGAGACAGAAGTCAAATGGAATGGTTGAAAAGTGAATGGGAGGTGAGAAAGTGATGCCAGTGAGGTTTTGGTGAAGAGAACAGAGAAATAGAGACATAGAGAGGATGAGAGTCTGGTTTGAAATGAGAGGCGTGGGGGCATGTTTAAATGCCAATGCAAATAAACCAGTAGAGAGGGAGGGAAGTTGATACTGTAAGAGAGAAAATGGAAATGTGCGGGATAAGCTACCTTGAGCAAGGCAGTGACCCAGAGGGCGGTGGAGTATCACCTCTGCCAGGCCTTCTGTGGTGACCACGAGGGCAGGCTGTGGGGACGACAGAGTCCCCATAAACTGGAGGTGTGCTGATGGGAAAGTGAGGGGTCCTGTCAGCGTACTTGTATTTACTCACTGAATCATGACTTTAGGTCATCATTTGAGGAGCCAAGACTGAATCGTGACGCCAGATGTACTAGGGCTTCCATTTACCATTCGGTACACTTGAGACAGAATGAAAGCGATAACCCCCAATCTTTAAGAGCAACAAAGATGACGATAATTCATGTATATTCTTTTATTTGGTACCCCTGAATCATTTAGGCTCCCAGCTGGGAATAGAATTCAGTTTATATACATGAAGGCACCTTAATGAAGGGACTTACAGAGATGAGAGAGGGGTTAAGGGATGTTACATCCAGACAGTGTCAACAGTCAGAAGTCATTCCAGACTTAGGGCCAGTGGGTCAAAGGAGATTAATAGTGTTAGGTCCCAGTCAGTGTGATCATTCATCAGAGACACGCAGAACTGGACCCAAAGCAGAGAGGAATGAGGAAGAAATACCCTGATTGCTCTCTCCTCCTGTCCCTTACCGGTGCTTCCTAATGGCTGAATCCAGTTGGCACACAATTGGCAAGGGAGCCGGGTGATGGAGTTCACAGTGAAAGACAGACAATAGACTGGACAGTGAACAACCAGTGCAGCCTGGGATTTCATGCCATAAATATGGAAAGGATTTTGAAAACCACACCAACAGGAAACTTTATACCCTATGCTGGTATATAAAATGCATCTTATTTGGTACCAGCTGGGGGATTTGTAAACCTAGCTACCCGTGCTATGTTACTAAATTATGGATAATTATAAACCACTGGCAATCTTCTAATGTGATGCGTGCCTATAGTTTCCCCCAGAGGCATGTTAACCATAGACTAGGGAAGTGTAGATTTTAGAAGGGACCCACTTGATTGAGTCCCTTCCAAGTCAATGGGAGGGCCCTAGAAATGTATTCATATGGTCATTCTTAAAAATTTATATAAGTAAGATATTTTAACTATAATCTATTAAAACTGTAACTTTTTTTAGTCTGACCCTACAGAGGTCTCTCCCCACCCCCTGCCAATTATATGATTGTAAGGTGTATGAACTTTAGGCCTCACAAAACCAACATCTGCTTCAGCTTTCAGCAAGACTCCAGTGTTCTGTACGGATTTTATCCCTTTCCCAAGGTTCTACCACTTTCAGGGCAGAGTGATTAATGAGCATCATAATGGACATTTTCGCAGGAGGGTAAGGAGAAGCACAGAAGGAGGGATGTGGCCTTGGGACGGTGACAAGAAAACACTGCGCCCCAAGTACCCCAGCGGCCACCCACCGCCAAATAGTGGAGGGTTGTCAGATGTCCCACCAGGTGACCAGTTTCTCTCTGGGGCCTAACTCAGATGCTGCTCTTAATATTTTCAGATGCAGATGGAAACCTGTGTCGAAGTAACCAACTATTGCAAGTCATGCTGACCATGCACCGAATTATCATCTCCTCTGCAGATCTGCTCCAAAAAGTTATCACCCTATATCCTTTAACATAGTGGCTGGCAAGCCCCAAATGGGGTTCATTCAAAAAGTAACTTGAAATTTAAAGTGTATTTTAATTAGTTTGGAATGATCTTGAGTGGTAAAAAGATTCATATGTCTTTTCAGGAGCATGGGGGTGGGGTATGTGTGTGCTCAAGTACATTCTGGTTGGGTGGAACAGTATTATTGATGCTGATTGCGCTGGGTGAGTCAAAGAGATCAACATACAAACACAGTCTTTAGTATCTCTTGATAGTAAAAAAATTTTCCCTATAGTCAAAATTCATATTCTGTGCAAATTGACAAGGGTACAAGCATGACTTGAAGGATAAATTTCTTTTTTGTTATTGTTGCAGTTTTGGCCGGGGCCGGGTTAGAACCCACCACCCTCGATATATAGGACCAGTGCCCTACTCCCTGAGCCACAGGTGCCTCCCTCAAAGGATAAATTTCTTTCTAGTTCTCCTAATTCTTGAACCTTCCTCATGTTTTAAAGGAAGCTTCCTGATGCCATGGAGAATGTGTTGGTGTCTTGCTGCTTCAGACAGGCACTGACCATGTGCCAAGCAAATCTGTTTAAGGAGTGTGAATGAGTAGGGTGGAGAAAGCACCTGCTTTCTTTTTCTTGTTGATGACACTGTAAACTGCAGCCCCCAGGCAAAACGGGCTGTAGGTGGGGTGAGACCGTTTAGCACCTGAGGTGCAGGTCCCTCATTCTGAGTCATGAGCATGGCTGCTGTTATCCCTTTACCACTCTCCTAAATACCCCCCTTCTCATCTTCTGGCACACAGAAAAAATAAAAGCTATCTGGACTGCATCCCTTCCCCAAACATAGTAAGAGGTGCAGGAAATAAGTGGGTGCGTCATCTACAGAGAATCTAACAGCCATAATAAACTAACTCAAGGTGTGTCTGCTTTTTATTAACTCCACATGCCAGTGGTTCTAAACAATGTCAGTGATTACACACTCCTCTCTAGAAAATTGGTTTTTGGCCTAAGGACTAAATTGTGCCTGCCCACACAGGGCTACGGATCCTGCTCTCCCCTCCCCATCCTCCTTCCCACCCCACACAGAACCTCACTCCGCTTGTCACCTGTCTCCTCTGCTTTGCTGTTCTGCCTCTTCATCGCTGCCTGCCCCTCTCCTAAAACACCTTCACATCTTCCCATCTAAAAATAAACTCTTAACCCTGCTTCTCCTTTATTCTATTGTTTGGGTTAGAAATATGATGTAGAACATCTTAAAATAGTCCACACTCACTAGCTCCGATCTCTCCTCCTCCTCCTCACTCAACTCAACTGCGACTCCTACCCCAGTGCTTGAACTTTCCTCTGATGTCAGCAGTGGCCTCCTAAGTGTGAAGCCCAAAGGCCTTTTTTTCTTCCATCCTTGGGTACACTGACCCCCAGAAGCACCTGCTGTGACTGACAGCCCCCTGCCTCTCTCAGCTCTCCCACCTCTCCCCTGGGCTCCTAGAACTGCACCCTCCTGCTCCTCCTGCTTCTTGGGCTGTCCCCTCCCCAGCTTTTCATCTGGCCTCTTTGAGCTTCACTTAAATACAGTGGTGACGTCCTGGTTTTCTTCTCACTCAACTTCCTTTCTGTGGGTGATTTCTCACCAGGATTTCTACCATCATTCTTCTGTGCTGACAGCGACTTTTCAGTCTATAATTTTCTAAACTCAACCCTTTTTTAAATGTTTGGACTAGTTTGTCCTGCTAACACTTCAATCTTAACATTTTCTAATACTTCAATATTAACATATTCATTAGCTCAGTCCCTGATGCCCTGCTACCTCATTAATTCTGCCTTGACACCTGCTTCAGGAAGGTTCTGAGAAATTCATCATTGGGCAGTTTCCTCCCTGTGGAAACCTCACAGAGGGCGGCACCCACACAGACCTAGGTGGTGCAGCCTATTGCTCCTGGGCTGCAAACCTGCATAGCACGTTACTGTTCTGAATACTGTAAGCAACTGGGAAACAATGATAAGTATTATGTGTATCTAAACATAGAAAAGAGACAGTAAAAATACAGCATAAAAGGCAAAACATGGTACCCCTGTGTAGGGTACTTATAATGAACTGAGATTGCATGACTAGCAATTGCTCTGGGTGAGTCAGTGGTGAGTGACTCTGACAGCCTATGACATTACTGTGCACTGCTGCAGACTTTAAAAACACTGTCCCCTTAGGCTGCATTAAACTTATAAAAAAATTCTTCAACAATAAATTACCTTACTATAACATTTTTACTTTATAAACATCTTAATTTTTGAAACTTTTTGAGTCTCTTATACCATTCTGCTGAAAACACAAACGCACCGTATCGCTGGGCAAAAATATTTTCTTTATATCCTTATTCTACAAAGCTTTTCCTATTTTTAAATTTTAACTTTTAACTTATTGAACTTTATAAACATGCACATCAGCCTAGTCCTACACAGGGGCAGGATCACCAGGAAGTCCCTAAGCAGCAGGAGTTTTTCAGCTCTGCTAGAATTTTACAGGACTACCACTGTGTGCAGTCCACTGTTGATCACAACCTCACTATGCAGTGTATGACTTTATTTTCATGTTTGGTTTCAGCTGATGTTGTCAGTTGGCTAAACCAGGAACATCAGAAGCACTCTTGACTCCTCTCTGCCTTTCACCTCCTACAGTCTGTCACCCGGTCCTAGGGTTTCTGATCCAGAAGTGACTCTTAGGTGGTCTCTTCTCTCCATTCCCATGCCACAGCCTCCGTTCAGGTCCCCGCGGTCCCCTAGACCAGTATTCCTTACTAGTCTTCTCATCTAACCCCCCTCACACACACACACACACACACACACACACACACACACACACACACACATTTTTATTATCTGCCCTTGAAGTTCTTTCCTACAAAGCAAATAGGGTAGGCCGTTGCTTCAGAGCCTCTACAAACTGGATAATGCTGAATTCCTTAGCATACCAGAAAAAGGGCCTCCATGAAACTCCTTCCTCCCCAGCGACTCCTTCCTGCTTCATCCCACGGCTCTCTCAGAAACCCCTGCCCCTCTATTCTCAACACACCAGATAGTAACAGGGCCCCATTTACCTGCTGTGCCTGGAAAGCCCTTTCCACCTTCTGTGCCTACTAAATGCTTCTCTCGCAAGACTCCTCTGAAGCCTTTCTTAACTTTTCCAGCCTTCCTCCCCTTTAAAAAAATACTTGTAGTGTTTTAAATTAGTATTCTTGATTACAAATCTAATTCCTGTAACTTTAGTCTTGACTCACTTAAGTCAGATCTTTGATCTGGCTGTAATCTTCCCTAAAAGGCTTTTTACCTCCTGATAACTATAGAAAGTATGATGTGTGTTTGTTCTGTTAGTTCAGCCTATCCTACACTGTAGCTATCTGTAAGTCATCTCCCTCACTAGACTTGGTGTCCCTCAAGGGTAGAGACAGCGGAGGCTTGTTTATCTTTGTATCTAGAGCTGAGCTTAGTGGCCATGTCCTGGTAGGACAGGATGGATATAAAACATTAGGATTCCTTTTTAACATCTACCAGGACTTTTAGCTGTGATATCTGGGCTTTGGTCAGGTCCTGGTAATCTGGGGTGGAGGAAGAGATTCCAGGAAGGGAGTCTGAGGTAAGAGTCCTATGATAGAAAGCCAGGTTAAACATTGAAAGCAAAATGTTTTTTTCTTTCATGCTTAGTTTCCCTGTTCTCTGACCTGGAAGTAATAGAAGTTTTAGTTAAATAAGCTCAGATGGCTTCCTGTTTTTCCATTGATAAAAGAGAGAGAGAGAAATTTAAAAACATTCTCTGAATAGTTAAGATGCCTGAAAAGTACAGTTAGAACTGTAGCCACAGTACTCCTGTGAAGAGAAGAAAAAGGTATGGCGTCTAAGGGTTCCAGCAAACTTTATTGTTGGGCCCTGCCATGTGCCTGAGGCCTAGTGCAACTTCCCGAGCCTGACTAGAAGTAAATCCATCGAGCTACTTCCGCGAAGCAACGACTCAGCAAGGCCCATCCTGATACATGCCTCTACCTAGATACAGCCAACGTGGTACTATGCCATTGGCCCAACCCTGTTACCACCCATCACACCACCTCATCCCCCCGCCTCCTTTCCCAGTCCCTTCCCCACGCTCTATATAAGTGTCTGCTTGACTCAATGAAGTTGAGTTCCTGCTTCTACAGACTCCCGGCTCCGTGTGTTCCTGTTCGGGCCGCGACGCTCACCATCCTGCTCAGCCCCGGGGACAGAGTCAGGCTGGCCCTGCTCTCCCCTCTTCTGGACCTGCCGGATAGCCCGGCACTTTATGTTTAACCCAGATGGGCAGGTGCCCGAACCTCTTATTATTCCACCTGAGGGTTTGTTTCATCTCCTGGATGAAGTGAAAAAGAGGCTGCCCTGCCTCACTTTGCCATGGACTGCCTTTGCCATGGCACAGGGGCTTCCTTAACCCTAGAGCAGTGATTCTCAACCTTCCTAATGCCATGACCCTTTAATATAGTTCCTCATGTTGTGGTGACCCCCCAACCATAAAATTATTTTCATTGCTACTTCATAATTGTAATTTTGCTACTGTTATGAATCGTAATGTAAATATCTAATATGCAGGACGTATTTTCATGGTTTCAAAGGGGTCGTGACCCACAGGTTGAGAACCACTGCCCTAGAGGCTCTGGCCTTCTGAAGTGGCTTGGCACTCACGTGGAGAATGACTGGATTGACATCGATGACACTGCTCGTACATAGATAATATGTGCAGCATAGGCCTGTGAAGGGGTGGGCCACCGGGAGGAAGTAAACACTACAGTACAAGTTACTGCGTTGATTTCATATATCTACCCAGTGCTTTAAAAAAGAAGTATGCTTTTTTATGCCCTCTCCTTTAAAAAGGAAGAAGAATAAAAATTTCAACAAGTAGAACAAATAATAAAAAATAGAATTGAGAGGTATTTATCTAATATGTTCTCTATGCTTGAATCTCCTGTCCTGAAGTGATGCATTTTCTTAGGGATGTGGCATAAAAAAAATGTAAAGTCATCTTATTTCCACTTCTGCCTTTTGCACCTGAACAAATAGTTGCAGACATCAGAAATTTTAACTTCATGAAGTTTGCCAGTTGCCTAGGCTTACCGGTACTGTTATTTTGATTACCTTTGTTGATGTGTGTTGATTACCTTGGTGTCTTTCAGGTTTTTGTTTTTGCTTTGGTGCTCTGATCTCAAGGATGGATTTTATAGGGAGTAAATCTATTAAAATTTCATTTTTTAAATTAGAAGTCATTTTATTAAAATTATAAATTTCATGACCATAGTTATTTTTTCTTAATTTTAAATTTAATTATTTAAATTACTGTGGGTACATCATAACTGTATATCTTTATAGGGTATCTGGGTGTTTTGTTAGAGGCACACAATGTGAGTTAATCGAATCAGGGTAATTGGGATATCTGTCACCTTCAGGACCATAGTTCTTGTTTAAGGTTTCAACTCTAGTTTGCAAATCTTAATATTCTTTCTACAAGTCCAGCATGTTTCAGCAAGCATTATTAAGCAAACTTGAAAACTATTTGGTTAACTTGAATAATATTATTTCCAATAGTTTTAAACTATAACTATGCATTTTATATTTTAGATTACTTTCAAATGCTTCAAATACCTTCCTGAATTCTAAATAGTTTTTTATAACTCTAATAGACTGAAGTTATAAACAGTAAAGCTTACATTGTCATACATGTTCCAAAGCTATGCATACATTTAATAAGTTTTCAATTTAAAACCACAAGTCTAAAGCGCTTAATTATACATTCCGAACTGAAATTTCAAGGCTATCATTCTAATATGCTCTCGAACATTATAGAAATATAAAATTTCAAAAATGTATAGATTACTTCCTAATAAAAAAAAACATCAGTATTATGCTTTTAACTCTTACTTTTCTATGTTTAACTCCAAGGGTTAAAATATACATACTCCCTGAATGAAGACCACTCTCACCCCAGTTAATTGAGATTTCTACTGGTTTGCTCACTGGATTCCTCTCAATGGTCAGTTGAAATTCACTGAACCCCTACTGCAGTATCCTGGCACAGTTTTCAGAAGGGAAAGAGGACATTCCCTGCTGGGCACACAGCCCTTAGAACCTGATTCCTCAGTCTGTTGACAAAGATGGCAGGACCCTGCCCCCTTTCTCTTCCCACCAGTTAATCACTGGATTGGATTTCTCATTTCTTTGACTCTTAAACTAAGTGAATATTCTTTCCATATATCTCTAAATACACATGAACTGGGTAAGATATTGCTTGATAAGATCTTTCTTTCCTATTCGTGGTATATTTAGAATAAGGAACCTTCTCCAGTTGTATTTTGGATTATTCACATGGCTTTGTCTAACTTGCCATCTTGGTTTACAAGGTCAATCTACTGACCATCTGTGGGTATACATATTATAAGTTTCACATTCTTATTTCCTTGACAGTATATCTGAATGTATAGTTCTTCCTCTGATAATTCACTACCCTCATTGTTTATCAGTTACTAGAAACATTATAAAAGAGAAAAAGAGACTGTTCTCTTTAACTTCTTTCGCTTGGACTCCTAGTCTCCGTGCACAGGCACATGGTCATTTGATACTTTTTATAAGGTACCTGTACTGACCTTTCCACTTTATTACTTTCCTAGTTCTAGTGCAAAGGAGATGCTATAGCCCCCTTCCATGAGGCATTTCAGCAGGGGCTAGAGAGAAAACTGCCATCGTCACCCTTCTAGGTGATTATCATAAAGCTGTGTACATTAAGTTGGTTTTTATTCTATGGCCAGAAAAATAAGGCATCACATTTTTGTTTTTTAGAAAAGTTATGTATTACGGTAGTTTTGGCAAATGCTTCCAAAGAGGAAAAGTTGTTTGATTTCTGTTAACAGAGACTTCCATTTCCCTTAACCATAGCCCTACCTACAAGGATGCCTTGGCAAAGAATTCACCAGGGCTTTGCCTGAAGATCTGCTATTTTGTAAGGTAAAGCTTCTTCATGTATTTGAAGACTTTGTGGAACACAGTGACATGAATTCTGAGCTCTAGTTCTTTCTTGATCCTCCCTGCCTCTCCCTTACCATCTTTAGAGCCCTTGGACGGACTGAAAAGGGCGTTCCCTTAGTACTAGAAATTTCTCAGAACACAGTGAATTTTTTCTGGTGTACTTGAGCTTAATATTTTATACCAGTGTATTTTTCATTTTTATAATTTTTTATTATATGACATAAGAGGAGGAATACAGAAATAATAGAAAATCTTTGTTACTTCATTTTTATTCCTAATGTTGAAAGTAATTAGCTCATTGTGTATAACATTTTGAAAATTCAAAAAAGAATATAATAGTAGTCACTCATATCCAACCACCTACATTGGTATACTACTTATTTCTTTTGTCTTTTTTCCATGTAGATTTTAACAGTTGTGATCAAAACATATATACATATATTTATAAATATATGGTTTTATAGTTATTTAACTTTGTATAAAAGGAATCTCCAGTCATTAAAGACTTTTTGTAAGCATACTTTTAATAGTCATATAATAATATTATAAATACACTGCCTGTTTGGACATTTGGTTTGTCTGTAGTTGTGTATTTTATGAATACCCCTGATTCACATGATATGCCTAAATTTTTGTCCTGGCTCTTTTGATGATAATATGCCTTATACTACCAAAGTATTCTGTGCACAGAAGGACAGAAGATTGTCAGTGGGTGGTTTTCCTCCCTCCCTCCTCTCATCCCAGCTCCTTCAGTGTAGAAGGACAAGTCAGCCCTTGTTTTTTCTGAGTCCTCTTTATGGCAGCAGATTCCCTTGGGAACCCACCAGATTGTAAGTCCTTGGCATCACTTTTAGAGTGTGTTTTTTTTTTAATCCCCTTCCCCCTTGTAGGTATTGGATAACAGAGTTCTGGGTCATGTTTAAAATGGATGCCAGCTTGACAGACACCATGGAGGAGTTTCAGGAACTGGTGAAAGCTAAGGGTGAGGAGTTACACTGCCGCCTGATTGACACGACTCAAATGTGAGTGTCAAGGTTTTGACTGATCTTTAGAAACCACCTCGCTAGGCTTCTGAATTTCAGCCATTACTGCTGCTCTCTTTCACCACTCTGAGAAGCCCCTCAGACTGGCAGGTTCAAGGGCCTCACCAAAGAAAAAGCTTGACATTTAACAGAAAAGCAGAGAAGCACCCTGGTGGTAAAGCAGTAGGTGACTAATATCCAAAAGCAGAAAAAAAATAAGTCCCAATCAAAAAGAAATCAGGTAGCAAGGAACTGACTGAAATATGTCCAGAGCAGGAGAAACTGAAAGTGCAGTGACTGAACTTGAGCTTCAGCAGCCAGTGCCGGGGCACCCCTGAACTTGTAAATGGGGAAGGGACTACTAAAACATGGGTTTATAACACCTGTGGAAGTCTTAGACTTTCAGAGCTGGAAAGGATCCCAGAAATATTTCAGATCATTCCTTGGACTTCTTGGTTATAAGACTGGCCCACTCTGTAAAAATGAGTGTCTTTCCTAATTTAGGGAAGGGGAGTACACACATTGTACGCTAAGGTTTTCACAATGTGGCCAGAGTGGAATAATAAGATCCCTAAGATAGAATATTCTAGAACTAAAATATAGTCTAGAGATCATTTCATCCAACATCTTGATTTTTCTGACTGGGAAATGGAGGCTCATCTTGGGGCACAGGGTTAGGGAAGTGAGTGACAGCAGAAACTGGAATGAGAAGCCTTATTCACAATATACTACGCCATGGCCATGTAAAAAATGATTTCAAGATCACATTCTGTGGCTGGGCACAGTAGTTCATGCCTACAATCCTAGCACTGGGAGGCCAGTGTGGGAAAATCCCCTCGAGTTTGAGACCAGCCTGAGCAAAAGCAAGAATCCATCTTTATAAAAAATAGAAAAATTAGCTGAGCATGGTGGCAGGCACCTGTTGTCTAAGCTATTTAGGAGACGGAGGCAGGAAAATCACCAGCTCAGGAGTTTGAGGTCACAGTGAGGTATGCTGGCGCCACTGTACTTAAGCCAGGGGGAAAGAGTGATACTTTGTTAAAAAAAAAAAAAAAAAAAAAAAAAATTACTTTCTGTAGCTCCAAATAATCTGCTTATCATTTGTATTCTCATATTTCTTTACTTAGAATTATAGAACTTGAGAGATAAAAGAGATTTTCCTAAGTCACAGTTTTTTCATTTTAAAGATGAAGAACCTGGAGTACAAGGCCACACCCAGGTCTCCTTGCCCCAATACATCCTAACCAACTTTCCTCTATCAGTATTTTCCACACTATATTGTATAGGAATTATTAATTTTAGTCCATGGGATATGTGAGTAATTACCTAAGTTTTGATATATGCAAAAATCAAGAAACATAAAATCCATGAGGACAGAAACAAATGAAGCCTTCCCAGCAACACCAATAAGGCAGGCAAGCTGAAACTTGCATGAGTCAATCAGAAATGATGCTATGTTTCCTGGAAATGAAAAAATGGACCATAACACAGTCTGTCTCAAAACTTTTGTAATGACCCTTGTATCACCTGATCAGATATATTTAAGAAATAATGAGTTAAACTTTCCTTTTGCGATGTTTTTCAGAGTCAGTAATATGTTCATTGTCCAAAAGGACTATAGAATGTGTAGTGCTTCCCAAATGCAAGGAATACCACTTTGGAAAACATAGATTGGCAACCTTTTGCCTTTCAAAACTGAGCTGCTTCCCTTAGTGTACGAAATTGAAACAAAATAAGAAACACATGGGTTGGCTATAAGACAATATAGAAGTGAGGGGACAATCTAGTGTCAGCTTCACTTCCTTGGTCATTTCTGTGGTTAGAAACATTAGAGGAAAATGCCACAGTTCTGCCAGGAGTGACCACATGCTCCTACGTGTGGTTGCCTGCAGCATGCCATCTGTCTGTGGCACTTGGAGCTCTTCTGACACGAAAACTGCCCTGGGATATCCAACCAGATGGGGCCCTTATCACTCTCATGAGAATGAAGGAAAAATAGAGAGGGCAGACATACCAGGGGGCTGCACAAAGGAGCCAGGAGCAAAGGCAGGGAAACTGGGATGTGCCTGAGACTCTGTCCTTCCCACTGCCTTAAAGTAAACTCATATACCCTGTTCCCCACTGTATGTTTAAAAGGCAAATTGAGGCCAGGTGCAGTGGCTCACACCTATAATCCTAGCATTCTGGGAGACCTAGGTGGGTGGATTATCTGAACTCATGGGTTCAGATCAGACTGAGCAAGAGCAAGACCGCATCTCTAAAAATAGCCATGTGTTTGGGCCAGCCCCTGTAGTCCCAGCTACACAGGAGGCTGAGGCAAGAGAATTGCTTAACTCCAAGAATTTGAGGTTGCTGTGAACTATGAGGCCAAGGCACTCTGAGGGCAACAAAGTGAGACTCTCTAAATAAATGGCTTCTTGGTTGCTGCCAGAGAAAATGCTGATTTGGGGAAAATCTAATGCATAGTTTTATCCGAGGAAAACATTAGATAACGGTGTTTTATATATTCTTTTGGGAAACATGGATTTTATTTGCAAAAAGCAATTTCAGTTTATTCTTTTTCCTTGTCTTCTCCCTTTCACATTTACCTACAAAAGCAATGCCCGAGACTGGTCCAGGAAACTTACTCAAAGGATAAAATCAAATACCAGCAAGAAACGGAAAGTCTCCCTGCTTTTTGACCACCTGGAACCAGAAGAGCTATCAGAACACCTCACCTACCTGGAGTTCAAGTCCTTCCGAAGAATATCTGTATGTACCCAGGGAGAGGGAGAAAAACTTTTCTGAGATATTTCTAAAAATAAGCAGAGAAATTCAACAGCCCTTCCTCCTGCTAACCCTAGAGGGCCCCCTTTTGATTGGAAGGCTTTCCCATCAGGAAGCAAATACCGTATATACTCGAGTATAAGCCGAGTTTTTCCCGGCACAAAATTTGTGCCAAGTTCGGCTTATACTCGAGTATATAGGTAGTCTGGAAAATCAGATCAGCACCATCTGAATTCCTTTGCTTGTACCTGCTATGCTGTTCCTCTCTCCCCTCCCCATGTTCACCCCACTACCCACTCAAGTTGCAACACTGTGGGCACACATGAGTGTGCATGCAGTACACACACACACACACACACACACCCCTTGCTCCTGATCATCACTAGGCATCCAGAGAAAAATTTTAATCATCCTCAAAAAAAAAAAAAAAAGGAATGCATCTTCTTAGAGTTTGAATTCATTCCAGGATAGGCTTTGAATGGCTCTGAGACAGCCCAAAATAAAGTAGATGCTGCTGGTCTAGACTAGAATATACCTACATTCCTGGAGTGGTGCTGGCCCAGCAGTCACCGTTCTAGAGATAAACCGTGCTGACCCAAACCTTGCTCCTGGGGCAGCTAAGCAGAGTCAGAGGCACTAATGGGGGAGAGATGATGGGAAAGAGATTTCCATTTATCATTAGGAGCAGAAAGAACACACAAGTACATGCTGTCCTCACTGCAGTCCTTCAGATTCCCTGTGTGATACCAACAAACATTCGTTCCATAGAAGAGAATCTGTCAACATGTCAGATGCCAATAGGCCCTCATGGGCCAATATATACTTTCCTGAGAAGCAAGACCCTTACTCTACTTAGCCCCCACCCTCACCAGTTTTGCTCTAAAAATAGGGACTGCCTAGTTGCTAGAAGCATTTTTTAGAATGATTTGTGTTCCCCAGGTAAGGGAAAGGGGGCCGTCAGGGTTGACTGGAACAAGCCAGCCTACCTTCTTAGTCAGAGCTGGGGCTAGGACTACCTGCCTACTTGGGTCACTCAGCACCCATTTACTGAGCTCTGTTGTATCTAGAAAGAGACCTGCAAAGCGGGTTACAGGAGTTCTTATTTTCTTCTGTAATGCTGACATCTTCCTGATTTCCCCCAGCTATTTGGCCAGCCAGCCAGCCAAGAACCTCCCAATTTCCATTTGGAATTAAGTTTCTAAGCATTAATCCCTCTTGCCTCCTCACCTGTACCCCTCAAACAGAAGAAAACCAGGCCCCAGTTGGGAGGTTCTACCCAAGGAGTTTCCATCTAGCTGTAACTGTTCAGGAGACTTTTTTGTTTGTTTTTCTACACAATTCTAAACAGTTTTCCCAAACAAAAATGTTGTCTCCAACATGAGGTCAGAGGGAAATTCATCTCTGCTGTGAACTGAAAAACATTAGATATTTTCTGTTTATTACAACACTTGGGGGATGATGAGATTACTGGGATAACTCTTTATTTTAAAAAGTAGATTCATTGTCAGATTTATATATAGTGGTATATAAAAGGTATTCATTGGAATGAATTGTGGCCACTTTCTTTTAGAAAAGGAAGGACTTTATATATCTCTCTTAAGGAGAGAATTTGGTCTTACTCATATTTTTCCACCCATCAGCAGTCACAGCACACAGTAAAGTGGGGCTCAGTTAATTTGCAGCTATAGTTGTGGGAGGGTATAAAAGAAAAAAAATGCAGCTATTCTATTTAGATTATGATTTCTTCCCGAGTGCATTTACTATTTTGGCAGGACTGCAGTTATAACCCCACCCCCTTGCTCTTGGTGGTTTAACAAAGCAAAAGTTTTTCACTTACAATGCCTGTCTAGCATGGGTCAGCAGGGGCTGCTCAGAGTGGCTCAGGGACCTAGATGAAGGAAGCTTCCTCTTGATAGGAAATTCCGTTAATCTGAAGCAGTGGGAAGGCAATATGGCTGATCATTCACTGGCTTTGAAATCTTTGCCTTGTAAGTCGTATCACTTCTGCTCACATTCTACGGGCTCATCTCAGTCTTATGGCCACACCTGCTTTCAGAGGGCAAAGTTCAGAAGGGAAGACCTGGAAGTAACTTGGGCAGCAGCACCAAAAGACTTCCATAGGAGCTAAAGAAGAGCAGACAGCTCTTGGTTATACTTTTTGAGCAGAGAGATTCTTAGTGACAAGGACACAATTGCTAAAATCTCCACGTCAACCAGATCTTCTGGGACATTTTCAGTGTCATATCTGCTGTTTCATTGCCAACCACAGTCAATGCTGTCATCAGGTGGGGAAACGATGGTCACCAATTACATGGCTATCAAGTTTCATGTACCCCATTCCATTGACCTCTGCTCAAGGTAGTAGAAGGAAATCCAGACTTGTTTTAGCATAAGGTTAATAATTATCCTATTAGCCACCTCACGTTTATGTAGCACTTTGAAAAGTCAAGGCTTTTGCACATTATCTTGTTTGATGTTCATAATCCCATGTCCTAGATAGGGCAGATTTTATCATCATATTTTTTTTCTTTTTTTTTTTTTCCCCCCCCAGTAGAGACAGGGTTTCATTCTTTCTCAGGCTGGTCTGAAACTCCTGAGCTCAAGCAATCCTCCTACTTTGGCCTCCCAGAGTGCTGGAATTACAGGCAGGAGCCACCATGTCCACCCTCCCACCCCCAATTTTTTTCTTTTTTTTTTGAGACAGAGCCTCACCATGCAGTTGAGTGCCATAGGGTCACAGCTCATAGCAACCTCAAACTCTTGGGCTTAAGAGATTCTCTTGCCTCAGCCTCCCAAGTAGCTGGGACTATAGGCGCCTGCCACGTGCCTGGCTTTTGTTGTTGTTGTTATTATTATTGTCTTTGTTTTAGCAGGCCCTGGTTGGGTTTGAACCCACCAGCCCCAGTGCATGTGGCCACCACCCTAACTACTGAGCTAAGGCTCCAAGCTATCATCACATTTTTAAGGAAAGAAAATAGCTGGGGAAAGATTAATTTTTATAAGGAGAATTATCTTTTATTCCCTTAACTTCAGCAGCAGAGCTGGAACTAATATTGAGATTTTTCTTCCATATATTCTTTAGAATTTACAATAGATAGTATCTACTGAAATACAATATTTGGACTAATATGTGTACACATCCACTTATGCCTAATGACTTTTGATGTAGAGAGACCATGTCTTTCCCATTATTCTTGTTGGCTAAATAACAAAGATGCAGGAGAGGGCCAGCGGCTCCTCTGTCCCATGTCAGTTCCAGCTGTCAACTGAGCAGAGCTGATTTGTCTCTCAGATCTCTCAGAACACAGACCTGATGGTTTCCCCCTCCCCCCCTGCAGTTCTCTGATTATCAGAATTACCTTGTAAATAGCTGTGTCAAGGAGAACCCGACCATGGAGCGGTCAATTGCCCTATGTAACGGCATCTCCCAGTGGGTCCAATTGATGGTTCTTAGCCGCCCCACCCCACAGCTTCGAGCAGAAGTCTTCATCAAGTTCATCCGTGTGGCTCAGGTGAGTGACTGGATTAAGTTTTGGTCTGAGCTGTAAGGTAAATTATCTGTCCCCCTTTCCTTCAGCATAGTCTATCAATTAGAGCTGTTTTTCCCCTGAGAACTGTGGTGGAGTTTGTGTGCCTTCAGCTATCCTTAGACCTGGATATGGTAACTTTCTATTATCCCACATAATGACAATGGGGAAAGAGACATAAAGGCCGTCTCAGGGGTCAGGACACAATTTTACATCTGTTTAAACCTTTAACCTTTTTCAGAAGATGCTTACTATCCTGCATTATGGCAATGGAAAGGGCAATTCTAAGATTTACTAGAGCTGGACCAGCCTGGGTTGTCTTAGGTCTTCAAGCCCATGCCATGTTGAATGGCTGCTTTTAATGTGTTAAAGAGTAAGCATTTGATAAGAAGAGAACAGGTGTTATGAACCCATGTTTGAAGTTCCCCAGAAATTCTATCTTCTCTGTCCCAGTTACTGTCTACATAGGGGCACTAGTATAGCACAGGAAAATGAAACAAAGTTCTTATCCTCAAAAATAAGTCTGGTAAACTTGAAATGAAGGAAATAAGATAACGCTTAACAACGTATTTTTCCAACTGTGGATGGTCTAGATTAGAACACTGTTTCTTAAAGTTTAGTACATGGATCATCCCAACACCAGTTTGGGTCCAGAAATATTTGTATTAAACAGGTACTTTGGGTGATTCTTAGAAACCACAGATCTAAATGGTAGTCCCCTGATCAGCTGCAACAAAAGGAGGGAGATGTGACACCTGGCTAGGTTTGGGATCCACTGATCTGAAATTAAGCAGAAGGGGAAAAATGGACAGAAAACTGTAAGATCTTTGTCTTTGACCAATATAAGGAAGCCTCAAGACACAGAGGTGAGAGGCAGCCTCTAAGTCCCCCAGGTAACTGACACAAATAGTCCTGTCTTCTCTATCACAGAAGCTCCACCAACTGCAGAACTTCAATACCTTGATGGCTGTGATAGGTGGTCTGTGTCATAGCTCCATCTCCAGGCTCAAGGAGACAAGTTCACATGTCCCTCATGAAATCAATAAGGTCAGTGCTACCATCTTCTCTGGGGCCTTTAGCAGCATTCTTAGGACCAATGCCAATGATCTCTCTAGGAAGGGGGGGGAGCTGGGGGAGAGGAACCCAGAGAGCATGGCCCACTCACATCATCCCTTGTGAACCAAGCAAAGTAACAGGGAGGCAAGCCTTTAGGAAAACCACAGAATGAGGAAGTCGACAGTGAGTGTGATTCCATCTGGCCTCAGTGTCACTGCAAATGTTCCTGCTGGGCCAGTTGAGACACTGATTTCCTTACTCCAGTTCTCTGCTTAAAAATACTCTCCCAAAAGCAATAGTAGTTCAGTTAACCATAGATCAGTTTGCATATCAGGTGTGGTTATATAGTTATACAGTGATATATTAAAAACCTAGCTATCCAGAGCCTTTGGAGAATGACATTCTAGAGAGTTGAATTTTCTCAGATAGTTGGAGGTAGGTGAGTTCTTCAGATACTATTTTGTAATAGATCATTTTTATTGATGATTCTTTCTAAAGATACCCTATGCACTTTCCTACATTATTAATTAGATTTTACAGAATATACTTTAATGGTTTATGACATAGGGCTTTTGTTAACATAAGCTACTGTGATATACTGAGGATGTAGCTGCAGCTACGTCCAGCCAGAGTTAGAGCATGTTCATCTGATGCAAGAGGACCTCATCATGATGAAACCCCCATCTCTGTAAACTGGCATAGAGAACAATTCTCTTCTAGGGACAAAGACCTTAGTTCACTGCCTCTATTCATTTTTCCCAGGTGTTCAGCTCTCCTATGGGCAGTCTCCTCTTAATTATCTCTGCTGTCACAATGCTGGGGCTTTGGGGTGGGCCCCCTTCTCAATGGTCTGATCAAAAGAGCAATATTTAGTTGCCATTGCATTCCCTAACAATTCTGCTGAGAACAGGAGGAACAGTTGAAAGGACTGCCCATGTCAGTGGTGACAGAGGGAAACAGTCACAGAGATGATATGTCTTCATGTCATCTAACTTACAAGATGCCACTTGCTCCTCTTGGCAGCTTGGAGGTCTCCCATGGCAATGTTTCTTGTCTGTAATCATTTGACTTTCAGGGTGGTCAGCATAGGGAATTAGTAAGTCCAGTGTTCAAGCAAATATCCCCAAGTAGCTGATTTCACCTTCTGAGGGGAATAAAAATCTCTCTGGCATTTCTGCTGTTAATCTCTTTGTTTTGCAAGTATCATCCATGCCTATGCTCATCTGTGCTATTGTGAAAGGTGTGTGAGGAGCCTCTTTGGCCATCTCAAAGTGATTGAAAGGGGCTGACTCTAAACATCAAGTTCTTCCTTTTGGAGAAATGTTATGTCTTAGGCCACCATTTTATTAAAAGAATTTGGCACAGTGTCTAAAATGGTAGTAGTAGTCCCCCTCCCCCAATCTGCATCTGCCTTCCAGGATTTCAGTTACCTGCGGTCAACCGCAGTCAAAAATATTAGATGAAAATCCCAGAAATAAACAATTTGTAAGTTTTAAATTGCCCACTGTTCTGAGTAGCATGATGACATCTGAAGCCATCCTACTCTTTCCTCCTGGGACCTGAATCATCCCTTCGTACAGCATATCCAAGCTTCTGATGCTACCCTTCTTTTAGTCGCTTAGTAGCTGTGTGAAGTATCAAACCAACTGTCTGCATAGCACAGTGCATATGTTCAAGTAACCTCTATTTTACTTAATGGCCTGAAAGCACAGTGATGAGTAGTGATGCTGGAAATTCAAATATGCCAAAGAGAAACTGGGAGGTACTTGTGCTTCCTTTAAGTGAAAAGGTGAAAGTTCTCAACTTAAAAAGGAAAGCAAGAAAAGTTTATGGGGAGGTTGCTAAGATCTGCACTACAGTAAAGACAAACTCCTATCCATAAAATCATGATAAAGGAAAAAGAAAATCCCTCTAGTTTTGCTGTTGCACCTTAAATTGCAAAAGTTACAGCCACAGTACATGATAAGATGGAAGACACGAACAGAGATGTGTTGTGACCGATGGTGGCCTTTGGGTTCAGTACTATGTGCAGTTTCACGCAGCTACTGGGGGTTGTGGATTGTATCCCCTGAAATTGGAGGAGGGACTACTTAGTTTGTGTCTTAACATGAGTGGCAGACAGGCTTTCACTTCACATCTCTGCATCTGAAAAGGGGGTTATCACATGTGGGGAGTGGGATCTGTGAACCACTTACTGACTTGAATGCAGAGCGATTGAAAAGAACGCCAGATCTGGCTGCTTCCTTTCCATGCTGGTGAGCTGCTGTGCCCATTTCCAGGGCTGAGGCAGGGCGTGAGCTTTAAGGTCCTCTCCCTTTTCCTTTAGTCTATTAAATTTCTTTAATAGACTTTTCTTTCTATTAAGTGCAGAGGGACTGTCGCTTGCTTCCTAAGCATAGGTCCATTTTGAGAACCTTGAGTAAGGCCCAAAGGAGCACCTCATACAGGGTAAAAACACACAACAGACTACAGAAGCTCCACTCTTGATAACACTTGCTGTTCATGCTGGTGGTAAGAGTCAGCACTTCTGACATCACAGTTCTAATGTTAAGCAATGCAGTGTCTCAGGAGACATGGAGAAGACACTAGGGAAGGAAATGCATGGCTTGGGGCCAGGGGTTCGAGGGACACATACTGTGTACTGTATATTCCTGAACTTTTTAAATTTTTCTATCAGGTGCTTCTAGTATTTATTTTTGAAATGAAATTGTAATACCAATAAGGTAAAAGCCCCCACTAAAAAATTTTAAGTTATGTAGTAACATTAAGTAAAGCACATCTTATGTTTTATAATATACTCTATGACATTTGACATAGCTGAAGTTTTATTTTGGGAATCATATCTGCACATTTTAGATCAATCTCCCTCTGCCGAACAAATTCTGGATGGGGTGAAATCACGGTAGAGCATGAGAGTGTGCAAGGTAGCCATCACAGACAACACACCTGCCCAGCGGGTACCTGTGATGGCTCTGTTCTTCCTCTTTGTAGGTTCTGGGTGAGATGACTGAGCTGCTATCCTCCTGCAGAAACTATGACAACTACCGGCGAGCCTATGGAGAGTGTACTCACTTCAAGATTCCCATCCTGGGGGTGCATCTCAAGGACCTCATCTCCCTATATGAAGCCATGCCCGACTATCTGGAGGATGGGAAGGTCAATGTCCACAAGCTGCTGGCCCTTTACAATCATATCAATGAATTGGTCCAGCTGCAAGAGGTGGCCCCACCTTTAGAGGCCAACAAGGACTTGGTGCACCTGCTGACGGTAAGGTTCACACCGAAGAAAAGAACAGTTACCAAGCACTTTCTGTGGGCCAGGCACCATTCTGGATACCTTACCAAATATTAAATAGTAAGGGAATTAAATAGTTCATTTAATCTCCCTGAAGACTCTATGAAGCAAATACTATTATTATCTCTATCTTATGGATAGGGATACTGAGATACAAAGACATAACTTACCCAGGGGCCACACACTATTAAGTAGCAGAGACTTACTTCAAGCCAAGCGGATAGGATTCCAGAGGCTGTGTTCTTAAGCAGTGTGACCTCTAGACTTCCAAGACCATTTCCTTGTCCCTCCAAAAGCAGTCCTAAGCTCTCTGGAGAGAGCTGATGGCAAAGGAAGACACAAGGCTTGGTAACATATGGAGATAGCATGATCTCATAAAAAAAGGCAGGACAGTGAGTTTCAAAAAAAAAAATGTTATTCTTTGGGTCCTGGCTTAGATCTTCATTCTCAGAGATATTCAAGCCAAGCACAGGTGAGTATATTTGTCAGTGGTGAGGAAGACCAGGATTTGCACGTTGGGTACAGGGTGATATAGATGAGTTCCCTTCCAGACCTGTGATTCTGAGGTTCACCAGCTGTGTGACCATGGACATGTAACTCTTCAAGTTTCCTCCTCTGTAACTTAAAGGAGTTAATCTTGGTGGTAATTTCTAATTTCTCTTTCAGTTCTAAAATATATTTTTAACCCTTTGTGCAGAAGAGAATAATGACCATAGCTGCTTCCTGCCTTTTTGATGATTCTCCAGGGTTCACATTGACTAGGATCAGGTCCTATCCCTTTTACTAATTAGCCAGGTGACCTTGGCCTCACACTTCATTTGTAAAAAGACAGACTGATTCTTAACTCTGTAGGATCGTAAATCCTGTGATAAAAACTGTGAAACTTCTTTCCCCCAAAATGTATGTAAGCCATATATTCAAAAATATTCAGTAATTTCAAGGCATTCTGAATTCCCTGAACCCCATCCATTTACACTATATTCTGTTGCTAGGTTCAAATTTTAATAGTATTAGGCTGTGTAAACCATCCTTTCAGATTGTCTGTCTGCCTTGGGAGAGAACAAGCGAGGTAAGGACCATCTGGCCAGATAAGGCCGTTGGCCTATGCTCTATATAGAAGCTTTGATTTAAGTCATAGGTGAAAAGAGGGTAGCATGGGACTTCTCTATATTTCAGTTTTTTTCTTCCTTTTCATCCAGCTCAAAATGTCAGGTACTTCTCTAAAATTTAAAAACATTTTAAGAAGAACTAATGCTTGCCCTATTACAATACTAAGTGTTACACCTTCCAAACTTTGTGATTTTAAAAACAAACTGCTATGAACCTAGAAGAGTTTAACTACTATAGAGGAAGCAAGCAAGAAAAAACACATAAACTTGGGGAAAGGCAAATAGCATCCCAGCAATGAACCCTGTTCTGATTTGATCTGCAGTTGTCCCTGGATCTCTACTACACTGAAGATGAAATTTATGAGCTCTCCTATGCCCGAGAACCAAGGAACCACAGAGCCCCAGTGAGTTTTTCATATTAAGAATCTCATGTGTAACAGGAGACTTCTTTACAAGCTACTCCTTAAATTTATTCATCTTAAGGAACAGAGTTTTAGTTCAGTTTAATAAGTATGTTGTTTCTTCTAAGTGCCTAATCTTGTGCTGGGAACAGAAAAAGCTTCCCAACATATGTGTGAGGAGTATTTCCTGTCCATAAAGAGCTGTGATCTAGTTGAAGGGATAAGGCTGACTGATGCTTAAACAGTGAACAGTCAACAATACCCATGTGCCAAATAGTATGTCAGAAGGAGCAAGGGAATCGGGGGTTCACAAATTAGAGAAGGGATAGAGTACTGTGGACTGCAGTGACCTCCCTCTCCATTAAAAAGTACCCCACATAAGTTCTTTTCTATGATTTGTTGATAATGAGGGCCATATGCATTATGAATCAGAAACTAAACTGAGACAGAAAAGCCCCATTATCCTAGCCCATTATTGTTGAGTCTGAAAGAACAGTCTGCTGGGTCTTTTGACTCTTACACTGACAAATCCTCAGAATAGCATAGTTTTGGTGCTAGACACCGTGGGAATGCACAGGTTATATGGCCCTCCTTCTCCTATATGCAAGTAAAATCATTGCAGTTTTCTGGGAAGCATCCCACTCCCCAAACAAGTGGTACTCAAGGGCAATTGCCCATACAAGAAATCCAGCATATCTGCTCTGGTTAGGGATTAAGTTCTAGCTGCCTATCATAATGAAAGATATCCACTGCAAATATTTGGTATGTCCCATTTTCAGGGTGTCAGAAGCACTTAAATGGAAAAGGGTATCTTCTCCTGTTTTAGAAAGAGATTTTAATTTGGGCATAATTTCAAATATAGATACATACTGCACAGTGACATTTTGACCAACAAATGGACCACATATGATGGTAGTCCCTTTAGATTATTTATAATGAAGCTGAAAAATTACTTTTGCCCAATGCCATTGCCATCATAAGACTATGGTGGAACATATTATTCACATGTTTGAGGTGATGCTAGTATAAACAAACCCACTGCACTACCGGTCATGTAAAAGTCTAGGGCACACAGTTATGACAGTATATAATTCTTGATAATAATAAATAACTATGTTACTGATTTATGTACTTACTATACCTTTATCATTATTAAGAGTGTGCTCCTTCTACTTATTAAAACTTTGTAGTAAAACAGCCTTGGGATAGGTCCTTCAGGAAGTATTCCATAAGAAAGCATTTTTACATAGGAGATGACAGTTGCATTCACGTTCCTGCCCGTGAAGACCCTCCACTGGGATAAGATGTGGAGATGGAAGATATACTGATGATCTTGACTGTGTGGGGGGCTAGGCTAATGTGTGTGTTCTTGTCTTAGTTTATAACAAAAAAAGTTGAAAAAGTAAAAAAAAAATTTTTTTAAATAGAAAAAACTTCATAGAATTAGGATATAAAGAAAATACTTTTGTACTGCTGTACAATGATACAATGTGTTTGTCTTAAGCTCTTCTGTTACTACAAAAGACTAATAAAACATTAATACAATTAAAAATTTATAAAGTAAAGAAGTTACAGTAAGCTAATGTAATTTATTATGGACTAGAAAGTTTTCCTTCCAAATTGAGTGCAGCTTAAGTGTGCAGTGCTTGTAAAGTCTAGTCCTAGGCCTTCACGTTCACTCATCAGAACAATTTCCAGTCCTGCAAGCTCCATTCATTGTAAGTGCCCTCTGCAGGTGTACTACTTTTTATCTTTTATAAACCATATTGTTTCTTTACCCTTTCTATCTTTGGACATACAAATATTCCCCCTGTAATGTAACTGCCTATAGTATTCAGTATAGTAACATGCTGCACAGATGTATATCCTAGGAACAAGAGGCTCCTACCCTATAGCCTAGGTGTGTAATTAGGCTATACTATATAGGTTTGTGTAAGAACACAGTGCTGCTTGGACAACAACATAGCCTAATGAGGAATTTCTTACAACATTTCTTGGTTGTTAAGCGATATATGACTGTATTTAGGAAAGGATTCTATCTCAGCTTGTCCAGAATTCACATTTGTTTTTCCTTGTGTGTCTGTTTTTTAGCTACCATATATACTCGAGTATAAGCCGTGTTTTTTCGGCACAAAATTTGTGCCGAGTTCGGGATTTTGGGCACAAATTTTGTGCCGAAAAAACTCGGCTTATACTTGAGTATATATGGTATTTTCTTATTATCTACATTTCTACTTCAAAGTGACTAAACAGAGGAAATGATCTACTTTTTGCCAATAGCTCGGACAAAAGGTTCAATGGAGAGAGAATTGAAACTTGGGCAAATTGAAAATTTTAAATGTATCTGTAGTTGCAGATAATGTGTATGAAGAGCACATTAGAAACTATAAAGCACAATCCCTGCAATTGCCAAGATTATTATAAATTTCAATTACGTGTGGGCTGTTCTTTGCCACTGCACATAGTTGAAGGTCATTCACAGAAACAGCTGTCAAGCAGTGGGGAAAGGAGTTATAGTTTATAATAGTCATGGGGATCTCTCTCAATATTTCATTTTAGCCCCTAACACCTTCAAAGCCACCAGTTGTAGTGGACTGGGCCTCCGGAGTATCTCCCAAACCCGACCCAAAGACGATTAGCAAACACGTCCAGAGGATGGTGGATGTAAGTACAACTGTGTTTCAGCAGTAAAGAGCAAGGCACTGCCTGGCTTGGTTTTGTCTGTGGGGAGAGGAGAGCACAGGGGGAGAGACAGGAAAGCCAAGAGAAACTTGCCCCCTGTGTGAGCTCAGGGAACAACTTCTCATATTGTGGTTGGAGAACAATTCAGAAGTTACATTTTGACAAAACACTTTGGCCTCAGGGGTGCCTCTAAAGACTAGCAGGAGAGCAAATGTTAAAGTTTGTCTGTTGATTTGGGGCAGAGAAGTGGTGGGGAAAGTCTCAGTATAGTAAGAGTAATAAGGTGAATGTGAAACTAAAAGTTTTAGCACTGTTTTGATTCAGTTCTCTGTGCTGGACACCAAGGAGGGCTATACACTCCCCTACTTTTGCGTTTTTCTATGTAACCATAGAAAACTAAGAGCAGAAAAATAAGCTGCAGGTTAAGAATGCAGAAGGCACACTGCCAACTGAGCTGCTTGTAGAAGCTTCTCAGAGAAGGTGCACTCTGAGCAGAGCAGTGAGAGAAGACAATGGAGGGAGAACATCCCTCTGCAGTGAACTGCTACACAGCAGCCAGGGTGACAGCTGTGCTGAGTGACAGCACCTGCCCACCTTCCAGCTGCTGGTACCAGCAGTTTGCCACAGCTTAAGGAGCGTGTTTCCTTGTGCATCTCACACATGTTTCGAGGCATTTATCCAAGTGCCCCAGCCCTTTATTGTTTGACTAGAGAGAGAGCTGGTTCGTTTCTCTTTAGTAATCACCAAAGAAACTCCTTTTCCACAGTCTGTCTTCAAGAACTATGATCATGACCAGGATGGATACATTTCTCAGGAAGAGTTTGAAAAGATTGCTGCGAGTTTTCCATTTTCCTTCTGTGTAATGGACAAAGACAGGTGAGGGTTTGTGTATGGAATTATGAGGTTGTGGGCCCACTAGTGAGAACAAGTTATGGGTGTGACACTAGAAGAATTTGTAAACTTGGGTGTGTTGCTTCTATGATCACTTAGTCAATCAAGTGAATGCCTGTCTTTAGACCACAACAAACTAAATGTGCATGCTTTTTACACAGAATTGAACATTTCATAAATCTGCCAATTTAGGAATCATCAACTATAAATAAAAGTTTAGTCCTCCTCCTTGCTTTGTCCTTACAGATTCTAAGAAACAACTACTATTTATTAATACTTTGCATATTTACTTTTCTTAAGGTTACATATGTCCTGTCTTGGTTCTCTATAGGAAGCCAATTGTATGGCTAGTGGGTTTCAATTATGTACAGTCTCTAAAGTCAGAAACTTACCGTAAGGCATTTCCCCCCCTATAGACACATTTTAAACCACCTCTTTCTTAATTCTTACAGATAATCATCAAATTAGTTGGCAAAGCTAGATTGTCCAAAGAACAACTCTGTGAAAATGAATAATGCTGCCTCACCTACTTACTACACATTATCCCATATCCTTATTAAGAGCAGGGCTCCTAGAAGTAATTGTCAGGTAACATGCACTATATTACCACTGAGGATAAACAGAAAGCTGAGTTTCTAAGGCTAGCAGCCACCCTTGCCTCCCTCCCCCTCACATTCTTGCCTTGGACATTTGCTGGCAGGGAAGGCCTCATCAGCAGGGACGAGATCACAGCCTACTTCATGAGGGCCAGCTCAATCTACTCCAAGCTAGGCCTGGGCTTTCCTCACAACTTCCAAGAGACCACATACCTGAAGCCCACTTTCTGTGACAACTGTGCTGGATTTGTAAGTTATTCCTAGGGCATTCAGGGTTGTTGAACCTGGGGAGGGATTTGGGGCAGTTTAAATAAGACAAGAACAGACCTCACAATCCTTACAAACCCATCCTAATCTACAGCCCAGGCAAACACCTCCGATAAACTAGGGCCCAGGCGTGTGCTTTTTACCTGCACTTACCTTCTCTCACTTCTCCCTGATTTGGTTTTGTCCTCTCTGGTGGATAAAGCCTTGGATAGCCTTGGGTAAATGGTACTGGAAATGTTGAAATGGGGATATACTTTTAAAAACACTGTTTCAAATGTTAGAGAAAAGAAATGTGAGACACTTTCCTCCCCTTTTCAAAAGAAAGGCCTTTGAGGTCACCTGGGCTCTGCCTCTCCTCCATCCCCCCCTTAACCACTAGTTTCCTCCTAAACCCAAGTTCCTGATCTAACCTACATCCTTGTCCCTCAGTTTGGAGTCCTGAGTAGCCTGTTGTCCACTGATTAATTCATTTCAGGCCTGGACAAGGCCTGTGTCATAAAACCACTATGAGTGTCTTTAAATTTGACTCTGATCAGCACAAACTCTTCCTGTTTTAAGTTTAAAATCAGATGGACAAGCCATGAAAGGTAAATAATGTTTCCTTCCCCCTTGAGCTAGGGAGTAGGATGAGGGAAAATAAAGAAGGACTGTCAGCTTTCAGATTCACACCAGACAAATGAATGACTTGTGGTTACATTCTATCTCCTGTTTGTCTCCTAGCTCTGGGGAGTGATCAAGCAAGGCTATCGATGTAAAGGTAAGACGTCATTGTCGATGGAGTTGTTTTCTCTCATTTTAGGGCCTGTCCTCTAGAGCATTTTTTATCCTTAGTAGATGTCTATTCAGTCTACAGCTCCTCAGGAGAGTTCAGAGCCTCATTCCCAACTGGCCTCCCAGGGCTCCCCCTTAGAATGACTGCCACCACACAGGACAGAGGAATGCCTATGTGACTAGTTAAGCACTTTCCCTTTACAGATTTTCTTTCTGCCCTGGTTGCCCTGGAAGTAGGGATGGCTGGTAGGAGCCAGTGCTCTCATAAGTCGTGTAAGGGTGAGTCCTAAATGAAAAGGATAAATCATGTCTGAAACAGAAGATAAATGATTACTAAAGGCCAATTTTCAACTTTCCTTGTATCAGTAGAGACCTTAGGATGTAATTGTCTTTCCCATGACTAGGAAAACTTGAGTTGAAGTAGAGAAGGTCTTTTACTACAGAAAGAAAGAAAAACACTTAACGGCTAGGAACTTCCTGAAGGTTTCCCTAGAGTAGGCAGGATGCTGGGACACCATTTCTTCCCTCCAACGTTAACAGCAAACTACTCCTGATGCTGAGACTTGCTGATAAAGACTATGACAAGGGTGTGAGAGAATGCTAGGTTCATTAGGAATATTAGGTCTCCCAGCTCCAGAAGGGCAGATGCATGACAAGAGAGGACTGAATGAATTTGGCAGTGAGACTCTGAAGAGAAAAAGCGAAGGATTTCCTGACCTGGGTGTCTTATCCACAGACTGCGGTATGAACTGCCACAAACAATGCAAAGATCTGGTTGTTTTTGAGTGCAAGAAACGAGCCAAGAACCCAACAGCTCCCACAGAGAACAGCACCTCTGTGGAGCCAGTGTCCAACCTCTGCTCATTAGGAGCCAAAGATCTGCTCCATGGTAAGTAGGCACAGGGAACACTTACCTTGGAATGCGAAACGGGAAGGGTCAAGTTTGAGAGGAAGAAAGACGACCTCATGATTTTGTGTCTTCACTTTCAATTGAGTTTGTCCTAAGCTAAGCCAGGGCTGATGACCTCCCACAGTTCTGCATTTCAGCTCCCTGCCTATGTCTCAGATGTAAGGGGGCTAAAATAGCAGAACTGAAGTTTGTCATAAAAATCAGCAGGTATTTATTGAGCACTTACACTAAGTACTGTCTTCTGGCCAAGAAAGTGCCTCAAGTTAACACAAGTATCCTACCCCAGATCCAAACCCAAAACAATGAGAGGGGGAATATATGTATGTATATATCTATACACATATAATTTACCTTCATATAGAACATAGTATATAAATAACATTAATTTAGAATGCATAGTTGCATTCAGAAACAAAGGTAAACATCTCTGTAGCTCAGTACTGTATTAAAAACACACAGTAAGGAGCAGATGCTGAAGCTATGGTCTGCTTGGCTCCGTGTCTAGAAGCAGGCATAGGCATTAGGGAATTTGCTTTCTGCATAGTAACGGAGATTACCTATTCATGAGAGATGATCAGAACCAGACTCAGTGCTTAAATTTGAGGAAGAAGTCTGGGGGTGGGGAGAGGGGTAGAACTGTCACTTAAGGTTAGCAGGAAGAAACAAACTTAGCCACAGGCAAAGTCCTATACTGGTTGAGTGGTTATCTGTGATATCCCCAGGAGAAGGGGCCCAAAGCTGTTAATTTAAGACCAGATCCTAGACTAGAAACCCTGAGGAGCCAGGTAGAGGTTCTAGAAACAGAAGGACAAATGCAGAAGGGAAAACCCCAGGCAATTGGGACTTGCAGATTAAAATTCCAGATAATATGAGGAAAATCCTATGACTAAGCCAAGAAATTCAACAACTGAGGGGTAAAATGTCAAATTCATTCACATCAAAATTTAAGCAAGAGTATAGTAAGGAACAATTGTAAACTAGGCATGTTTGAAATGCGCTAGGTCTAAATAGCAACAAGGCAGAAAGGATGGCCTCTGCTCCACGGAAAAGACCTGGCTAACGTATAGACACACAGCAGGCTACAAACAATGCAAGAGTGTGTGCTAGGAGCCCTCCGGTTGCAGCAACAGCAAGTGATGGTACAGAGGAGAGAGACTGCTGTGCGGGGCTGTTGGGAAGCACTTTACGGAGAAGGTGGAATTTTAGCAAAGTCTTAAAGGAAAGGTAAATTAAGTCAGGGGAGAGGGTGGAGTGCATTCCACATCGGATGTACAGTAAAAGGTTAGGGTAGAGAATCTTCAGTGCTGTTGAGACAGGGGAAAGGCAGGGAGAACAGTCTGGACAGCCTGTATTATGAGAAGAGGAGATAAACAGACAGATGACACGACTCTAGTGAGAGGCCTGACGGTGGGGTGTGTGGTGGCTTCACTGTGCTACACCAGGCCCTAAATACTACCACCTTGACTTCCTAAAGAACATGTAAGTCTTCAGCTGAAAGTCCAATGCTTGTTAGGTTGGTGCCAGTTTTATATAGTGTAAAAGTCATGTGAATTCTACTCAGAACCGAAAGAAAAAAATTCATTTTTGACAATAGGCAAGACTATCTGTTGTTCTTACTAATGACTTTTTTTTTTTTTCTTTTTGCAGAGACAGAGTCTGACTCTGTTGCTCTCGGTAGAGTGCTGTGGCATCACACAGCTCACAGCAACCTCCAACTCCTGGGCTTAGATGATTCTCTTGCCTCCCCAGCATCCCGAGTAGCTAGGACTATAGGTGCTCGCCATAATGCCTGGCTATTTTTTGTTGCAATTTGGCCAGGGCCAGGTTTGAACCCGCCACCCTCAGTACATGGGGTTGGTGCCCTACTCACTGAACCACAGGTGCTGCCCTCCTAATGTCTTTTTTCTCCCTGACTTGAAAACTTGGCCCAAACACAAAGTAAATGCCATATGCTAGTATCATTACTTTTTTGAAATAAGCTCCCTAATTTAGTAAGGCCACTATAGTTACAACGAATGCCTACAGAAAACTTTAAGTCCATGTAGTACACATTCTGAATGTGAAACACATCTGATGTTAGAGGGTTCTACTTCCATAGAAGAAATGCAAATTCCTTTTTAATCAAACCAGCGAGTACATATTTTCTGCTTTGTTCCTGAATTCATCCTTGCACTTAGTATCTAAACATTGGCTGACCTCCAATTTTGAGATATTTTATTCTTAGAAAAAGCCCTAAGGAGGTATTTTTTCCTCCCAAGAAAGGATATGCTAATCAACTAAGGAGGTGATGTTTAACTTTTAATAAGAATGACCACAAATAACATTGTGAAAGACAGGCCTATATATCATGCATTCTGTTACTTTAAGAGGTACACGTAACCTTAGGGCAGCACAATTCTGTCACATAAAATACAAATTTTTGTAAGAAGATGGCAGAGAGAATCCTGAATCTGGGGCCTCAAAAGAACCACCCTGAAGGGCTACTCTTAGAGATTTCTCCCCACCAAGTCCCAAACCCTGCCCCAAAATGGTAAGAAAAGGTCTTCTGAGGCTTTTTTAGAACCCATTAGGAAATACAGCAGCGGGTAGGATAAACATGCCTGTATCACGGGCAAATGAAAACTGCTGTAAAACTGCTATAAGCCAAGGTCTGTCTGTGATGGGCAGATTTAGTTATCACACATTCAGATTGCTTCCTCTCCTTCCTAATAATTATTCTATAGATCGTACCTGTGAACAAAATCAAAATTTCCAGTGATTTTTTAGCCCAATATTATCTTTATTTCAGAGTAACTTTTTTTTGTATTTGTCAACTTTCACTTTCTTGAGTCTTATAATACTGTGATGTCCTAGAACTCTTCCTGCGATTTTAGGGCTCCCTTTCTTTGTTTTTTTTTCTTATTTGCCTTCTTCTTTTTGCTCCCCCAAGAGGCAGAATGCCCCCAGGTTTTCCAAAGCTTTCTGAATACCTAGGAATTCAACCTACATAACAGAAGCGGTTATATTCATTATAGGGAAATTTGGATTGATAAAAAGAATACAGCTATTACAAGAAAGCTGGAAAATGGAGATACAAAAAACTATCACCCACAAAATCCTCCTCCAAAAAAGACAATGTAGTTATTTTAGGGTAACCATAATAATTTAAATATTCTGGTACTTAAACAGTTTTTATCTTAGCAATTTTGAGCTTTATTTGGATAAATCTTAAATGCTAACTTATGTTCTCTTTGGCAAAAATTAAAGTAGGAACTTTAAGATTTTGTTAGGTCAAGTTATAAATACTAATTAGAAAACTGCCATTTTGACCTTACAATCCAAAGTTTTGAATGTCAGAATGTTCAAAGTCAGGTACTGCTGAGTCTTTGCCTAACGGTGATCTTGGATGATGTGCAGTTTATCTTAGAGCTTCCCTGCCACCTACTTCACATAACCTTTGTTCTTACTCTACTTTTCTAGCAAATTCCTCCTTATGGTTGATATTACCAGACCGGGTCTTGGGCAAGGTTGTTGGTTGAAGGAAGAAAACCAGAATTGCTTGCCTTTTCCCCATCAGTATCAAATGATGTTAATACAGTTGGAAACACACTCCACAAAGCTAAAATTTCCCTCTCACAGTTAAGCCATACCCAAGCACAAACGGTCCTACAAAGAGATCCTACCATCTGTTACAGGGCACTTGTATCAGCACTGAAACTTGAGCCCTGAGAGCACCCAGACCTCAGGGTCCACAGAAAGTATTTATGGAGCATCTGCCCATATGTTAACCCTGCTGTCTTTAATTAATGAAACCTCACAGCATTGAGGCAGGGGTTTCAACTTATTCAGAAACAGAAACCCACAATAGCAATTTCTGTGCAAAAAGAAAAAGATGGCATTCAGGGTAGATGTAGTCTGACACCAGTGGCAATGGCTTGGCCATCAAAGCCCCTGAATTTTAGCCCCTACTTACCCACTAAACTGAGTGTCTAAAAAATGGATCCTCTCTGGACATCCAGAACTCCTGAAACAAGAAAAGTCCCATTTGGAACTTACATTTCAATTTCGAGTCTCTGCTCTTCTAATATGTTCTGTATCTTCCTATAGCACCTGAAGAAGGACCTTTTACCTTCCCTAATGGGGAGGCTGTGGAACACAGCGAGGACAGTAAAGATCGGACCATCATGCTAATGGGAGTGTCCTCGCAGAAGATTTCTGTTCGGCTGAAGAGGACTGTTGCCCACAAGGCCACCCAGACTGAATCCCTGACTTGGACCGGCAGTGAGGGCCCCTCAGGTCCTTTTGTGCTGTCTTCTCCAAGGAAGACAGCCCAGGATACTCTTTATGTGCTTCCTAGTCCCACGTCTCCGTGCCCCAGCCCAGTCTTAGTCAGAAAGCGGGCTTTTGTCAAGTGGGAGAATAAAGAATCCCTCATAAAATCAAAGGACGAGCTCCGTCACCTCAGACTCCCAACTTACCAAGAACTGGAACAGGTACCTTCCTTCCTTTCCATTTTCCTTTTGTTCAGACACTTAGAGAAGTAGGTCCAAGCCTTGGAAGAGCATGTGAACTGAAGAGACTAAAGACGGACCAGAGGGAGGGAGGACAGTTCCAGCCTTCTCACAAAGGACTCAGCGGGGCTCCTGGGTCACATCACACAGGTAGAAGAGAAGATACAGGGAGGAGCCACTTGCAGAGTGCTGGCGTCAGTGCCTCCAGCTCTGTGCACAGTAGGATCATTGAGAAAAAAGTTTCTACTGGTCACTTTACTGTGTTGACACCACTCCCTTTCTCTAGATGGAACTATTGCCTAATCCTGTTTCCTAGAGGTCTTTAACTTGTTCATAAGGGTTGTGGTGAGAACCTTCATAGTTGCCTAGGCATCTTCCCAAAGAAGGCAGGTGACTTTAGTGCTACAACAACAACAAAGAAAAAAAAAAAAGAGAGAGAAAGTGGCATATTTGCTCACCACAGAAAATGCCTCCCTCTTAACATATGTATAGATGAGGGGGAATCTTTTCTAACGTATTTTGTATTAGGCTCACAATGTCCTAATTTTCAGATTCCCCATGAAGGTGTTGGAAAAGACAAAATTAAAGGGTACCAAGAAAAGATCAACAATTTGGGAATATGGTGCCAAGGTCTGAGATACGGAAACAATGAGGTTTTTAAAAAAGAAAAGATAGATTGGAACTATCTTTTAGAGCCAACAGGCAGGTGTCCAGACCCTCAATTCTTTAGAATCCACAGTTCATGGTGAGGGCCGGCTTTTGTTAGACTTCTTTCTTGTCATGAGACAGTCGTTTCTTACTAATTATAGGTAACAAGCCATTTTTGAGACAGATATATCAAAGGTAGAGAAATGCCTGTCTGACTTTTTTCCAATTTGGAGGCCTGTCAGGACAGATACAAAATCAAAACATCCATGTAGCCAGAATTCCTTATATAATTCTATATACTACATGGTGACATTGTCCATGAGAGTTTCAGAATTCCCTGTGTTATCTTCAACATGGTATTAACCCCTTTCTTGTCAGACTCTGGGAACTGAATTAGAGAAACATTTAAAGAAACAAGTTACATAATGTATGTGAAACTCTTGATTTGGTGCCTGGAACAAAGACTATATTAGGAGCAACATATGAAAAAAGAACAACATATTTTCTGGATGAAAGGTGCTTTCTTGCTTTCTCTCTCTCTCTCTCTCTCTCTTTTTTTTTTTTTTTTTTTTTAAAGAGGTAAAGACATGCTTTAAAAATCAAGTCCTTCTTTTTAGGGGTAGAAACTACCAAACCCAACTTTTGAGAATAATGAAAGAAACCCAGAAAAATGAATAGAAATGATAGAACAGAATTAACTTTGGTCTTGGAAGCAAAGATTTGTTTTCAGTCCTAGATGTTCCTTATACCAGCTGTTAAACTCTACAACCTGTTTGGGGCTCTGCTAAGGTTTGCTACAAATCTTGGTATTTTACGTGCCTAATGAAAAGGAAAAATGTAAATGGCAACAAAGCTTCAGAAACAAATTGACTTAGAGAAATATTTTAGATGAGTTAGTCCCAGAATAATCCCTATCCAGTAATACCAGAGCCAGTAAACCCTCACCATCTTCCCAATAGCTTCTTTACTTTCAGCTTTGCCAAACAGACTTAAGGTCCACAATTCACTATGTACATTTATGTGTCCCACTTTCCCATTAAGTAATATTCTTGCAGTGATTTGTCTGATACTAATATTGCAATTAGGTGGTTATGTGTATCTCTGAACCAACTTGGAAAAGCTCTTTGGGCTGGATATGCCTGGGTTTAAGTATCTAATTTGATACTGTATGACAACATTTTCTGCTCTTACAAAATTCATATACCATTGAAGTTTAAGGTATTTTATCATATAACACAGCACCAGGCACATACCAAGTGCTCAATATTATATGGTAGCTAACAGACAGCTATCTAGGTAGCTCAGATCAATCCAGTGTATCCTAAATGACCCAGACATTGCCTATATACAGTATTCTTTTGGAGTAATCAGTGTGGTATTATGTAAGAACACCAGACTCAAAATTAGAATAGGAATCAACAATAGGCTGTATAATTAAATCACTACAAGTTAGATCAACAAATCCTAATTTAGGGAATGGGATAAAAGTCTTCATCAGGCTCAGTGCCTATAGCTCAGCGGCTAGGGCGCCAGCCACATATACTGAAGCTGGTGGATTTGAATCCAGCCTGACCTGCCAAACAAGAACTAAAACCAAAAAATAGCCGGGCATTGTGGTGGGCGCCTATAGTCCCAGCTACTTGAGAAGCAAGAGAATCGCAAAAGCTCAAGAGTTTGAGGTTGCTGTGAACTGTGACACCATGGCACTCTACCCAGGGCAACATTCTGACCCAAAAAACAGAATTCATCAGAAAGGTACATTGGTTTTCAGTGACTTGGGGGGAAAAACTTACAATAAATGCACTATAACATCCTATATAGAATTCTCAGTTGCTGCTTTCATGGCAAAGACTGTTTCTGCATAGTTAAGACCTCCTACTATACACATCCAAAGGTTTTGTCATTATACACCTACTGCTAGGGAAATGGATTATTCTGCATGATAGCCACTCACATCTTTGATATGATCACAAAGACTAATTGCTATTTGCAAAGACTCATTTGATATTTAACTTGTTATTTTCTATTCAGGGCAAAATAACATTCTTAGCCATGGTGAATAGGACATGCCAATCAAGTATAGTGCTCCCAATATTGTAATGATTTGTTATTCATGGCTGCTTTATTAACATAGCTCATTTTCCTTTCCCTTTAGGAAATAAATACCTTGAAGACAGATAATGATGCCCTAAAGATCCAACTGAGATATGCACAGAAGAAAATAGAATCCCTCCAGCTTGAAAAAAGCAATCATGTTTTAGCTCAAATGGAGCAAAGTGACTGTTCTTAGCCCAGAAACTCAAGGAACGCAATCTGTAGATGAGTATACTGGAGATCTCAAATTCTAAACTGAATGACAAGGACACGGAGAACCTTAGACTGACCAGCTTTTAAAACAGGATTCTGAAAGAAGCCTGCTACCATGAATTTATAGAAAATATTCCTAATGTGCGATATTGTTTCCTCTTTCAGTCATGTGTGACTCAAGGGGAGGAAAGCTGAAGAATGCAAAACTTTTGCCATTCATACCACTTTTCTTTCTGGGATTAATACTGAAAGTATGCTAACACATGACTGTAGTTTCCTGACAAGGTAGCTTTTCATGTGGTCTGCTGAGCTAATTATTCTTTAGAACTAAAATCTCTGGAAAACAAATTTTATTCCTTTTCAAGGTTTTCTACAAACTGAAGGATAAGCTTTGTTCCATCCAAAGCCTGCTTATGATGGAAATATACCCATATTCCAAAAGTAGATTTACTTCCTCTATATCCCAGCATTCTTTGTGAATCTGGTTCCTACTTCACTACCTCAGATCTGATCAATTAGCCTCTGTCCCTTTCTTCACTACACTCATACACACATGAGCATATCTACCTAGAAGTGAATTTCTACAGATGTAGCCACAGCTTTTTAGAGGCCTACTGAACATGATATTTAATTGCAGGTCAACCACAGTTGTAGTCTTACAGTTATCATAAAATAAGTAATCAAAATAAGTCACCTGGAAGCACAGCTATTACCATTTCTTACATGACTGGCTAATTAGTTACATATAATGCAAACATTTGTTATATTCTGTGGCTAGAATTAGGAATTGATGGCTTTAAAGTCTGAAGATCTGCTTAACTCTTCATGTTCCATCTTTATCTTCTGAAGTAAACTATTTTTAGAGTTCTCTTTCTAAAGTGGACTTGTGCTTGAAATGTCTTCACCATTAATGTTATATAGAAATAAGCTAATGGGATCAGTGGCTTAAATAACAGCTGACAGTGTGTACATATGTATATATAGTATCAGGCATGCCTGTGGCTTAGAATTTTGTTTCCTCCATAAAATGGCAGTGAATCAAACAACTTTTAGACATTACACAAATTCACAAAGTTCAGTTTGTTACAAAGATGAGGAAATTGCTCATAAAATGTGTTATTTGGCAAAATCTCAAGTAACAGTCCTGTGAGTCTCCTGTTCTAAAAGTTAATGTGATAAATGAGCTTATTTATTACCTGGGCAACTATTCACCAATTTGTCAGCCTTTTTATAGTTCTCTTAAAAAAATTATATGATCATTTTCCTTTTTAAAGGGACTTAGTGCATGTAAAGTCTAGTACCAAGCTGACTTGAAATTTAACCACAGGTTGATCAGTTGGCAAGAATATAATCTTAAAAACCTAAATCTAAAGCCAACACCACCAAGTCAGCCTTGTGAAGGATTTGGATCCATTAACAATTTCTTTGATGAAAGACCAGTTTCTATTCGTATTCCTCCTTATACTGAGTTTTAGTGACATAGAACTAGCTTGTAGTTAATGTTTCAATAAATTTTAAAGAATCATTTTATACATGTATTTACCCTTTCCTAAACCCAAACTCTCCAAAGCAAGGCTGCTAAGATGCCACTACCTAGTATATAAACTTACAGTAGCACTTTGCTTTATATGGAACAAACATGAATTATGATAAACTTTAAAATTCCTATTATTCTCCTTTGATGTAAACCAAGAGGGTATAGCTCACTTTCTTTAAACATAGTCATGAAATACAATTTTCATTCATCTTACCTGCCATCCAAAATAAAGACCCCAGATAAATTTTATGTAAATAACCTGTAATCTGTAAGAATTCAAAAGGTCATAGTCCTCTTAATCAGTCAAATTAACAATGGTCTCAAGCACTGAATAATTTGTCACTGAAATGAATAGGAAGTAGTTTCATCACAGGTTTTTATAGTCCAGCAAAGGCCAAAGAAATGTAGTGTACAAGTTAATAGTATTTGTGTTGAGCTACATGGGGTTAGTGGAATCTACAGAAATAATTTGGCCTGGTATTTATCTGCCAAAATATGGACAAACCTTGTATTAACGTCACTTTTCATTTTTTCTTTGCTAACTGACTCACCCTTTTACTGCCCATTTGTGAATTTCTGTCTAAAGATGTATAATGTAAAAGAATGGCAAGAAAAAAAAATGTACAGATTGTAAAGGGTTTTTTTGATACTTAATGTAAGTTTTCTTTGTGTAATATTTATATGATAAAAGACAATAGGATCCCTACAACATGTCTTGTGTTTCGTCTACTTTATAGGTATGTGGAACTTTTGGAAACTTCGAACCTGACCCCAGCCAAATTGCAGAAAAAAAAGAAAAAAAGAAATGAAGCAGAGTTGTAAATGTTTTAAATGAATATTTTTAAACTAATAACTCCTTTGAAATGTTTCACTCAAATGGTCTTTTGCTTACGTATTTTTTAAGAATTAGTTTTCAGAGTTCATAGCTACTGATAAAGGTGTTTTCTTAATTATGGAAAGCCTTTTTTTCAACTATCACAAATAAAATAGTCTTTTCATTAAACGAAAACAAAAAACTAAATTTACAAATAACTAATAAAAAAATTGTTTATCCTAAACACATTTCTTCAGTTAGCCTGAAAAACACATTTCCAAGATTATAGTATATACAACGTTCACCTTTAAAATTTTAACATTATTTTAGATTTTACCACAGGATTTACTATAAAACAACAACAAAAAACCTGCCTAATATCAAATACCTTTTGTCCTCTAGCAACAATTCAGCTTTCTATCCATTGAGTTGGTTAGATCACAGAGAGTTGTTATGCACAGGGAGTTGTTATGCACAGGTATTGACCAGGAACCTATACCAAGATACACATTTTACAGTGGGATTGAAATAAAGTGTGTATGACCAGCTATTTCCTCTCTCTACACTGAGAAAAACACGTTGCAGTACAATTGCATTTGTACTGAGGTCTTTATAAAACAACCGAAGGAGGAGACAAGTGTCTCTGTCCTCACTTAGCAAGTAAGGACAAATCAATCCTTGAAAGCTAAGGTCATTCCAACCTATAGCATCCTTGGCCTAGTGCCATGATTTGGATTCACAACTCCTAATACCCAAGCCTTTGATTACCTCAACCACCAAACCACATATAGCCATTCCCTAAACTTGTGTTTGTTAAAGCTAGCTATGAATCAGAATTACCAAGGGAGGCCTTAACCCTAACCCTGATCCATCAAAGCTGAAAATTAGTACCTCAATCCCATGTGACATAGCTCACCCTACCTTTTAATAGACAGATACCTAAAGTGAGGGCACAAATGATGAAGAGATCACTTTGAAAGAATATTTTTGACACCATCGTGAAAAATTGGTACAGATCTTTGTCCCATTAAAGTAATTCTAACCACAAACTTAAATTGCTTTATCAAACAAAAATTCCACAGATTTCAAATCCAATAAGAAAATAAATCAAATATGCAGAGTAAAGAACAGACATGGAACAATTAATGAAACTTAAGAGAAACCTGGCCAGAGGAATTTCCTGTACTAGAAAAAAAGGAATCATGATAACTTCCTATGGAACACAACTAATAGGGAAAGCCCTATTTTGTAAAGTAGAATTAAAATACACAAAACACATCCACAAGAATACAGATGAGGCAGAGTCTATACTCCTTTCCATCAAAGGTGGGGTCATTTATGTGTCTCAAACCTGAACAAAATACAGGTAACAGTCTAAATCCAATCATGACAATAAAATACTTTCCATTTTTAAGTTTGATGGTAATATTTACATTTTAAAAAATAGTTTTTTTTAAAAAGTTACAACATGCTCAAGGATACATACATATGGAAAAATCATCACTTCATCTAAGAGATCAACTGGTAGTATAAAACAATGTTCTTACATATTAACCCAATTCAAGAATGATATCATCAAGGAGTCTAACATGGTGTTTACTTCAAAGATGATATTCAAGTATGTTATTTAAAACACTATGTCTAATATATCTATCAAGAAGTAAGCACTGCTATCTAATTTTTTAGTTTTAGTATCTTCTATATCCTCCTCCACCACCACCACCTCCTCCATATGGATCTCCATAACCTCTTCCACCATAACCCCCTCTCCCACCATAGCCTCCTCTTCCACCATAATCTCCCCTCCCACCATAATCTCCCCTGCCTTGGAAACCTCCTCTACCACCCCCTGCCCCACCCCACCCCCCTCCTCCGCCACCCCCACCCCAGCCACCTCTTCCACCTCCCCCTCCTCCTCTACCACCTCCACCACCTCCACCACCCCAACCACCCCTTCCGCCGCCTTCTTGTCTCTTTTGCCAAGGGGGCATTTCAGGAGGTGGTGGTTCAATTTCATTTGGCCGTCCTCCCCTGTCTGGCACCCTTCCCATCAGCACCTGTGTGAAGAAACATTTTCTTTTAGTTTTTAATATTTAGAAAGTTAAAATTTACACGAAGGTTTCAAGTGATTGTAAAGTTATTGTTTCAAATAAACAGAAGCCACATATTTAAGGACATGAAAGTATCGGGCATATCCATACAAATTAATATTAAAAATATAAACATGGGAGGGCAGCACCTGGGGCTCAAGGAGTAGGGCGCTGGCTCCATATACCAGGGGTGGCGGGTTCAAGCCCGGCCCTGGCCAAAACTGCAAAACACACACACACACACACACACACACACACACACACACACACACACACACACACAGATATATATATAAAAAAACATGGGGCCAGGAAGAGACTATAAAATTACAGCTAGATAAGAAGAATAAGTTATAGTGTTCTATAGCACTATAGGCTCACTATAGTTAACAATATATACTTTCAAATAGCTGGAAGAGGGAATATTGAATGTTCCCAACACCAAGAAATGATAAATATGTGAGATGATGAATATGTTAATTACCCTGATCTGATCAGTCTGTATATATCACTGTGTATCCCACCAATATGCAATTTTATGTGTCAATTTTTTAAAAATTTAAAAAAGGAAATGTGAAAAAATGTAAGTATAAAATACGACAAATTCCTCTTAATGATATTATTTTTAAATAATCGGGAGAGTATTTCTGAAATTTAAGGGCTTGCTAATTTTCTCTCATTTAAATTTGTTTAGCAAATTCTGAAACAAATGTAGTATCCATCTCACTAATAAAACATTTTTAATATATAAACTACATATTCTACTGCCCAATAAAAGTTTGTATTCCTAAGCACATTTTACTTCAGCAAAGTGTGAAGTATATATGGTAACAGGATGTAATGAGGTCAGAGATTAATACAGTAACTGTAATCCCAGGTCTCACGGCAAAGATACTAAGATTCTCAAATTAAGCCTTTCTTTTGAGAAACTGAAGGTCCTTTCAGTGATGATACTCGTCACTATATCATTATATTATAAAGGGAATAGAGTTGATATACTTCCTTAACATACTTTACAATACTCTGAAAAATAAACCAGGGAAGAAGTTAGTTTAACTATCCAAACTTCTGTAGAAAGGAGCTACTTTATAAATAAGCCCATGAGCAGAGGGAAAGACAGATAACACACCCACCACAGCCACAAGGAAGCCAACAGCTTCTTTCCAGTGTCTTTCAGAAAAGAAGGTAACATTGAAACTGCCTCAATCAAAATCACCAATGAATCAGTTGGGTTCCACTTCCACTGATCCTCTAATTAAAACCATATTTAGGAATATATGTCATAAATGAAAGACAAAAACTACAACAGCCTCACTGTAGGACAAGGTTCTAAAAATGGAAACATTCTTTTAACATCAGCAATAATATCCTAATTACCAAATCAAAAAAATAGCCTTTCTTGGTTGTTATTCTCACTGGCTCTTTACCAAACATGTTGTGCTGGTAGGCCTATAGAAATGCTACTCCAAGAAGCCATCACCTTCAAAAAATCGGACTATAAATTTTAAACTCAAAAAAGAAATAGGCAATGTCACTTACAGAAGTAGAACTCCTGAACCACCAAGACAACATTACAACCCAATGCAAGATATTAAGCACCATATTTAGAGAAGGAACACTTTCAGAAAATAGAGGGGGCTGATACAAAATGTAAACAGAGGCAAACACTGGTGATGCCCAACTTGAAATAATTAGTAAACTGATTTTAAAAACAACAGTCCTGACAAGGTAAGACAATCTTTATCTCAAGCTACATTGAGTGAGAAATTATGCTTTTAACTCTTTCCTATCCTATGTGGGATATTGTCTGACATAATGATTTTTTATTGTTTATAAACAAAAATAAACAAAAACACTCTAATTATTTTATATAACCTAAAATAGATAATGAAATCATCAGGTGAGTTCATACTTAGTTTTTCTCTATTAAACTGTAGGATAAAAGGCTCAGCACCCGCAGCACAGTGGTTACAGAGCCAGCCACATACACCGAGGGTGGCGGGTTGGAACCTGCCTGGGCCACCTAAACAACTGCAACAACAACAACAAAAAAAATAGCCGGGCGTTATGACGGGTGCCTACAGTCCCAGCTACTTGGGAGGCTGAGGCAAGAGAATCGCTTAAGCCCGAGAGTTTGAGGTTGCTGTGAGCTGTAAAGCCACAGCACTCTACCAAGGGTGACATAGTGAGACTCTGTCTCAAAGAGAAAAAAAAACCCTGTAGGGTAATTACAAGTAACCCATCAACCTCTCTCCCATCCAAAATAAATAAGAGCTGGGGAGTGTGCAAGTGGTAGAAAAATTGAATTGAAAAGGCTTAAAACTATGCAAATCCCTTACTTCTGATTTTCTGCTTTCTTATAAGGTTTGCCGTGAAGTACTCTACCTACATGTTAGTTGAGCTGACATAAACACTCTAGATTAAATTACTGTTATTGCTATTATAAAGTAAAAAATTTAGATTCCCTGAGCTTGTTTAACTTGAGACCACTGTCAGAGAAACAGGTCCATACACCAAATCAGGAAACAAAAGCTCAGAGAGATTAACTTGATGATTCCTCTAAAAAAATAATAGAGCTAGAATGTGAACCCAGATTAGTTTGACTCCAAAGCATGCACTTTTCTTCCCTTTACACCAAGAACATAAGGAGTCTGCCAATACCTGAAATAATTCCTAAAAATCCTTACTGACCATAGACATTACTACCTTTTGGAAAGAAGGAAAATAATCCTTGCTAAAGCTACTGATAAAAATAACTCTTAATTCCTCTAAATTCAGATAAAACTTTGATTTAACTTATTAATACAAAAATTCAAATGAACACATGACCAAGCCTAGACACACACATACTGAAACCCCTCTGCCACTCTGCTAGGGGTTTGCCAGGACATAAAAGAAAAACAGATTAAAAACTGTAATAACATCAAATGAGGATATTATCAATTCATTCCTCACTATGTTGAGAGACACACGGACCTTATTAATGGCACATGCTGTCTTTTCCCGGCTAGCACCACTGCTTGTCCTAATGATCTTGGACAGATCTTCACGAGCTGCAAGCAGATGCGCCATTGTAACTGTCGTCTTGGGTGACAAAGCATAACGCTTAGGCTGATAAATCCTTGCTATGTCATCTGTTTTTACCTAAATGACAAAAATTAGGTAAAACAGGAAGAAAGGTCAATTTTAATGAAAGAGCAATAGCAATCATAACCTTCAGAAAGGGAAAAAGACTGAGATAATAGACAAGCAAGGAAATAGAAAAGAGCAAAAACATCCAAATACCTGATCATAATTTATACAAAGAATTTTTTAAAAGCCAACAAATGCTAATAGAATATATATAACTACTAACAACAACTTATGAAAAAGTATAACAAAAAGATTCTATTCCCTTCACACATTAAAAAAAAAAAAAACCTACAAATAGTTTACTAAAAATACATACAGGACCTTTAGAAAGATCACATCACGGAGTTTACCCTGATAATCAGGCTTTAGCCACCCGAGAAGCTGATCTGGTATTACAGATATAAAAATTTCCTAAAAATGCTCTACACCTAATCATAGAAAGTCTGAGAGGCACATTCAGAGCCAGTACAAAGTGCTGGATGTTTACTAAAAGAAAATACATCAATGACCCATCTCCAACTCCACCTTACATAATCCACTTCTAGTCACTCTTCACTTTTCTGTATCTCTCTGCCAGGTGTTTAGAAAGAGACTCTATGTGAGAGGATTTCTAGGTAAACAGGTTAGATTGAACACACTAACTTATAAAAAGGTACACATACCCTACCACAAAGAATGAAAGAGATACCTTTAAGAAAAAAATAGCATTTCAGAAAATAAAATCTGCAGCTGAATGTTGAAATTAACTCTAAGTCTATCTGTAGAACAGTCTATTTCTCTAACCCCTGGTGCCATGCTGCCATGCTGCCACTTCTCTGGCCAAAGGGGAAAGGGCATAGGAAAATGAGATTAATTTTCTGGAAAAAATGAGTAGCTACAGAGAAAAAATTTCTACATGTTGGCATTAAGAATTCCCACAGCACAATAGCCATTGCCAAAGCCTGACATTAACAATCCAAATGACTGCAGTTCCCACTAGGTCTTTCAGTGCTTTATTCTTAAATATGTATGACCAAGGACTACCACAAAGCCTGCTGAAGAAAGCCACTGAGATCAAGAAAAACAAACAAGCAAACAAAAAATGAACCAGGAGGAAACAAGAAATAATTGCAGGTTAAAACAAAAAAATGCCAATCTTCAGTCAAAAAGATAGCATATCAAAAAATAAGGAAAAATTTATGGAAAAAAAGAAAACTTGAGAATTAAAAAGAATTCATGAATATTCAAAGCAAGCAGACAAAAACACATAATGGGAAAAGGATGTCCTGTTTAATAAATAGTGCTGGGAAAATGGAACAGGATCTTTATCTCTTGCCATATAAATAAATTAACTCACGATTGATTAAAGACCTAAATCTAAGTCCTGAAACCACAAGTATTCTGGAAGAAATCATAGGAAAAACTCTTCCAAACACTGGCCTAAGCAAGAATTTATGAATAAGACTCCAAAGGCAAATACAGCAACAAAAATAAAAAATAGGACTTAACTAAAACCTTTCAGCACAGCAAAGGAAATAATCCACAGAGTAAATAGACAACCTATAGAATGGGAGAAAATACATGCAAACTATACTTCCAACAAAGGGTTAATATCCAGAATCTACAAAAACCTCAAGCAAATCAGCAAGACAAAAACAAATAATCCCATTAAAAACTGGGTGAAAGATAGTGTACAGAGTTTTTCATAAGATTTACAAATGGCCAACATCATTAATCAGCAGGGAAATGCAAATTAAAATCACATAAGACACCACCTTACCCCTATCAGAATGATCATTATGGCCTGAATATGGTGAAAAAGGAACTCTTATATGCTGCTAATGGAACTGTAAATTAGAACAACCTCTATAGAAAACAGCATGGAGATTCCTCAAAGAACTAAAAGTACATCTACCATATGACACAGCATTCCTACTAGTAGGTATCTACCTAAAGGAAAAGATGTCATTGTATCAAAAAGACACCCATATAGGAATGTTTATCGCATGGTCATAAAGTGGTATGGAAGATTTGGGGCACTAAGAAGAGAGGAGGGCAGGAGGGATACAAGGGATAAAAACTTATTGACTGGGGACAATATACTATTTTGGTAATGGGGACACTAAAAGCCCTGACTTCAGCATTATACAACTCATCCATGTAACAAAAACACTTCACTTTAAAATACCTCAAGAATTAAAAAGAATTAATGAAAATTTAAAAAATTATTGCAGAAACAAAAATCCAATACCAAGTACAAAATAAAATAGAAGATATTTCGAAGAAAGTAAATTAAAAAAAAAAGAGATTAAAAAATGAGAAAAATTGGGTGGTACCTGTAGCTCAGTGGGTACGGCACAGGCCACATACACCCAGGCTGGAAGGTTCAAATCTGGCCCAGGCCAGCTAAACAGTGACAATGACAATGACAACAACAACAAAAAATAGCCAGGCTCTGTGGCAGGAGCCTATAGTCCCAGCTACTTGAGAGACTGAGGCAGAAGAATCACTTGACCCAAGAGTTTGAGGATGCTGTGAGCTGTAACTTCAGAGCACTCTACAGAGGGTGACATAGTGAGACTCTGTCTCAAAAATAAATAAATAAATAAAATAATAAGATGACTTTAGTGGGTCTAACTCAGATGTCCAATATCTGACTAATAAGTTTCTTTCTGGCTTGGCACCCATAGCACAGTGGTTACAGTGCCAGCCACATGCACCGTAGGTGGCAGGTTCAAGCCTGGCCCAGGCCAGCTAAACAACAATGATAACTGCAACAAAAAATAGCCAGGCATGGGCGGTGCCTGTGGCTCAGTGGGTAGGACACTGGCCCCATATACTGAGGGTGGCAGGTTTGAATCTGGCCCTGGCCAGCTAAAACAGCAGTGACAACTACAACAAAAAGTAGCTGGGCGTTGTAGCGGGCACCTATAGTCCCACCTACTCAGAAGGCTGAGGCAAGAGAATCGCCTAAGCCCAAGAATTAGAGGTTGCTGTGAGCTGTGACATCACAGCACTCTGCTGAGGGTGACAAAGTAAGACTCTCTCTCAAAAAAAAAAAAAAAAAAAAAAATAGCCAACATGGTGGCAGGCACCTGTGGTCCTAACTGCTTGGGAAGCTGAGGCAAAAGAATCGTTTAAGCCCAAGAGTTTGAGGTTGCTGTGAGCTGTGACATCACGGTACTCCTCTCAGGGCGACATAGTGATACACTATCTCAAAAAAAAAAAAAAAGTTTCTTCCTGAAAGAACAAAGGAAATGAAAGGGAAAGGGAAGAAATTAATTATAAAAAATATAAAAACTAAGAAAGAACAATATATGAAAAGACCCAGTTCAACACACATTGTAAAAATTCATAATTCCAAGGATCGAGAAAAAGAATCCAAACAATAAACGGTCACTCAAAAAGATAGAGACTGTCATCAATTTTCTTTTCTTTTCTTTCTTTCTTTTTTTTTTTTTTAAGAGTTTCACTTTGTCACCCTCTGTAGAATACCGTGACATAAAAGCTCACATCAACCTCCAATTCTTGAGCTCAAATAGTTCTCTTGCCTCAGCCTCGTAAGTAGCTGGGACTACAGGCACCTGCCACAACACCCGGCTATTTTTTTTTTTCCTTTAGAGATGAGGTCTTGCTTTTGCTCAGGCTGGTCTCCACTCATAAGCTCAGGCAATCCACCCACCTGGGCCTCCCAAGTGCTGTAATTACAGGTGTGAGCCAACCTCGCCCAGCCTATCATCAATTTTGTTTACAGCACACTAAATACTTAAAAACAATGAGGCAATGCCTTCAATATGTTTTCAATCTAGAATTTTATATTTATCTAAACTCTCAATCAAATGTAACAGCAGAATAAACATTTTCAGAACACAAGGAGAGTCAGAAAAATCACCTCCTATGCACACTTTGTTAGGAAGTTACTGGTGGATTTCCCCAACCTTTTTGACATCAGGGACTGTTTTCATGGAAGACAATTTTTCAACAGACTAGGTGGAAGTGGGAGTTTAGAGTCTCATAAGAAACATACAACTTAGATTCCACACAGGCACTTTACAGGAGCGTTCACAAACCTGTGACCATCTAATGCACCTGCTGATCTGATGGGACACAGAAGCTCAGGCAGTGATAAGAACAGTTCTTAACCCCCAGTTCTTAACAGGCCACAGACTGGCACTAATCCACAGCCCAGGAGCTGGGGACTGCAGTCCTATATTACAATGAGTAGAAAATGAAAGTATAGGCTATGGGATCCAGAAAATAGTGGAGTAACTAGCCAAGGATAGTCACACAAACAGCCCAAATCACAGTAAGGGCATAGAAGGTTCTGGGAGGGAATGTATACCTAAAATGAAGAACACATCAGAAAACCTAATTTTTAAAAGCATACTTAAAAAATTAGCATATTATCTTATTGCAGAAATTAAAAGAAAAAGAAAATAAAATTCCATTAGGGCCAAATGACCCTCCCCAAGATGTCTACAGGCTACTACTTCCTGGAAACTGTAAAGGTACCTTGCAGATGTAATTACGTTAAACAACCTGAGATGGAAAGATTATCTTGGTAGGACCTAATATAATCACAAGGATCCTTACAAGAGAGAGACAGGAGTGTCAGAGATGTGACAAGGCAATATAACAAAAGAAGCAGAGAATGACTAAAAGATTCTATTATGCTACCGGCTTTGAAGACAGGAGATGAGCACAAAAGCCAAAATATGCAAGTGGCATTTAGAAATTGAAGGAAATGGATTCTTCCTTAAAGTTTCTGAGAGGAATGCAACTCTGCCAATACCTTCACTTTTGTTAATTAATTTGTATTATTTAAGCTACTAAATTTGTGGTTAATTTGTTATAGCATCACAGGAAACTAATATAAGACAGCACGTGGAAATAGAGACCATGGGAAAGCTAACAGGAAAATGAAAGCACCACAACATAGAATAAGCCCCAAGAACCCAGACATGTGGACAGCCCTGCTGGATGTTCCTGCCAAGCCCAGGCATCAGATGAATGAAGGTGCCTTAAATCACCCCAACTGATACAACATGGGGGCATGGCCCACAATAATTCCCAAATTTCTACTTGCAATCAAGATAGAGTAACAGGCACTAAATTTACACTCCCAGCTAAACCAAGTGAAAACTGGACAACCCATATGAACCAAGGATTTTCAGATGTGGATATCAAGGAACACAAGACGGTGATCCCTTAATGAAAGAAAGCCCTACAATTGTCCCAATATACTGCCCCCAAAACTTCCAGGCGATTGTGCATGGGCAGAGGAGGGAGGTGAACCTAACTAAGCCTGGGCACAGATTAAAGCACAAAATGGGAGTGATGGAGCAGATGCCTACAATCTTAGCCCTCCGGGAGGCTGAGGTAGGAGGATCACTTGAGCTCAGGAATTGCAGACCAGCCTGAGCAAGAGTGAGATAAGATGGGTGCAGCAGCAGGTACCTGCAATGCCAGCTACTTGGGTGGCTGAGGCAGGAGGAAGACTTGAACCCATGAGTTTGAGGTTGCTGTGAGCTAGACTAAAGACACGACACTCTAGCCTGGGAAAGAGTGAGACTCGGTCTCAAAAAAATAAGCAACACAAAATAAAATGAACACATAAACGGGGGTGATGGGAGACTAGCTCTCTAGAAAGTTATCTAAGGAAATTCTGTTTGGGAATACCCTGCCCCACTTCAATGTAACACACTCCACATTCATCCAGCCTTAAGGACAATTTAAAAAAAACAAACAACCTGCTGACATCAGTACTATTCCTATACCCTGCTTTCTTGATAAGTTACTCACTATCTCTACTCACTACCTGTGAAGATGCCCCTTCTTTTATGCGTATCCTGGCATGAATCACAGTATCTATGAGTTTAAAATAAATGTCAAAGATTTGGGGAGAAATTAAATGATTTGCAACAAGGATTTATATAAGACTGGGCTCACCATATAAGACCAGTAGTTTGCCTGGACATCCAATTCAGATGGTGATAAAGTGCAAACATGGCATAGTTATGTGGTTAACGGACAAGCCTGAAGAGCTGTCATAGGCTACCACCTACAGGACACAAATGGGAACACAGCCTTACCTTTGCTCTATCAGACCATCCAAAGGACTGTACTGTCACGTCTAGTCGTTTCATTAACATTCTCCGGCGGCACTCATATTCACAGGAAAGAGCTTCATTGATTCTTTCTAGCTGTTCCTAAAGAATGTGGAAACAAAAATCAGAAACTTTAGACTTTGATTTTATAATGAAAAGAAATTTGAAAACTGTGACAAATACTTGCTACTAATTTAAATGATACCATACTTGATAATCATTTTCTGATCCCATGAGACTTTATGCTAAATGTTTAAATAATAAAGAGTATTTGATAGAATATTTATCAATACTTATTTGATAGACATTAAAGATATAAGTTAAACTCGACCACTGGTAAAGTTTACCTTATCGCCAATCAAACACATTAATTTAAATAAAATATTTACTTGTTAAGTAATCTGAACCAAAAAGGAAAGAAAATACCAGTAACTTATCTTATTGGCTGTGAGCCACTATCCTCTTCAAATCACAACTGTGCTAACATATTGGGGACTGTAAATATTCCTGGCCAGATATTTTTTAAATTAATAATTTGATTAAAGAAATTTTAAGACATATTCAGAATGTCAATCTAGTTTACTTCTCAAAAATAATATTAACAGGCTACACACTATAAAATCTAGATATTGACTTATAAAATTAATTCATATTCACTAATTTAATTACATCAAACTAATAGGAAAGGGGGATTTACCGCCTGTTCTGGATTTAAATCAATTTTCAGCAGTGGTTTTCCCACATGATTATTCTGGACTTTTGAGAGAATATCTTTCACCTAAAAGTAAATAAAAGATGTGAAAATGTACATCCCCAATATAAAACAATCTTATTCTTGTTTAAATTGTTCTGAACACTAGAGAATAAATGTTAAGTGAAATAATTAAAATATACCTCGACATAACAAGAAAAGAGCATCACTATAATACAGAATATATTCCTCAAAAAAGCACCAGAATACCTTCATTACCAAAATAAAGAGTGTATATGGACAACTAAAGTACCTATTAAAAGATTCTACCATGAGAATCTGTATTTGAGTGAAATAATTTTGGAGTTTCTACTTAAGATGGCACTCTTAAATTTTCAAGAGGGATACTAAAATCTTTGACCACAGCACGTTGATTTTTCTCAAATAACACTAGGCACACATTCCAGTTTTAAGCAGTCTGGTTTCATTGTTTAGCAAAACAAAAGAAGGGAACAAGTCCTCTCTCTCAGTTACAGTCATCATATTTACATTTTCACTGCCATGGCAAAGTCACAAACTTAAGTTACTTGAAACATTTTTATTTTCATAAACAAGATGTTAGGCATTTATTTTTCCTTTAGCATTATCAGGGGGTCATTCCAGTAACAGTAATTTATCCTCCTAAATAAAGAATTCCTCATTGGCTGAAAAAAAATTTTTTTCAAACAGTTTCTTAGTTATAAAGTAACTAGGAAAAACAATCAAGAACAATTCATGTTTTGAGACATATGAATCATCTTTAATGTCAGAGACTTACTTTAAGAAAAAGTTAAAAATTAAATTACCTTGGACTCTGGAGTGGTAATGAGAAATAACTGGGCACAAGATTTCTTTTCAGAATGATGGAAATGTCCCAAAATTAGATTTGAATGATGGTTGTACAATTCCACAAATACACTAATTTCACTGAATTATATACTTGAAATGGGTAAATTTTATGGCACAATTATGTTTTGAGAAAGGCATTTTTTTAAACTAGCTTAGAAAGAACCTATGCAAATAAGGGTCCCCAAAGCTTAAGGTTTAATATCTTCATAGGAAATTTACCTCAATAACAATGGCATAATTACTGTACTCAGTTTTTACAGATTTTAAGGGGCCAACTTACTTTCTTAAAATAAGCCATTTTTGTGGATTCCCCAATTATTGTAAATATCTTCAACTTTATGTTATTTCCTATCTTACTTAAAATGTTAGTTTTAACTACTTGCAAGGAATTTTTAATGCATATCTGTAGGTTCTTACATGTAATTACATTCAGTTCCATTCCTAGAATTTTAATATTAGATAATAGTTGTACTAAGTTTGAGATTGATTTATTTATTATAGAGTGAGTTAAGAGCACAAGTTCTGGAGGCTTACTATCTGCATTCATTCTCAGGTCTACCACTATTTAAGAACTTGCTTGAAAAAAATAAATAAAAACTTGCTTGAGTTATTACATCTTTTACTACCTCAGTTTCCTAGCATGGCAGTTGTAAACAATAATAGTACCTACATCACAAGCATGATTGGAGAATTAAATAAGGGGTTTTTATTGTTTTGGGGTTGTTTTTTTTTTGTTTTTTTTTTTGAGACGAAGTCTCACTTTGTTTCTCTGGGTAGAAGGCCATGGCATCATAGCTCACAACAACCTCAAACTCCTGGGCTCAAGAGATTCACTTGCCTGAGGCTCCCAAGTAGCTAGACTACAGGCATCCACCACAACACAAGGCTATGTTTTAGAAATGGGGGGGGGGGTCTCACTCTTATTCAGGCTACTCTTGAACTTGTGAGCTCAAGCAATCCACTGCCTCAGCCTCCCAGAGTGCTAGGATTACTGGCATGAGCCATTGCTCCTGGACCTAATTAAATAAGTTTTTATATGTAAGCACTTAGAACTCTAAATACTATATGTTTGTTGTTAATATTCCCATAATTACACATTTGAACATCTTCAAGTTAGAAAATAATAATTTTTTTTTTCTCACCGGCAATACATCATGTGTAGAAGAAAGAAAATAGGGAAATTTTTACTTTTGACAGAAACCAAATGAAGTAAGGAATTCTTTTTAGGCAAATATTTAGACAACATGGCCAAAGTAACAATTACCTTATATTTGAACATGGGCATTACAACCTGCTTCAAGTAGGGAGAAGGATTTGAGAATATTATTCATACTAACTGAAAACAATAAAAGGAAAAAGCCTCTTTGGATTAATACAGGGAAATACTGGAAGATTAGGAAAAGCCCAGAAATCTATCTCAGTATGAAATAGCTCCAAAAATTTCAGCCAACTGCACATCATTCTTAATCCAGAGGAAAGGAAAAAAATATTCTGAAGAATAACTCAACTCTAGAACGATCTTTTCCATTTTTCATAAGATTCACAGACTTACTCTCTGGTTTGCAAGTTCTACAAAAAATTTTTTAATACTGTTTTTATCTTAACACTAAAATTATCTTACATTCATTAAGACAACCTTATTTTCAGGTTCATTAATTATAGTGCAAAAGATCTTTATTGAACAAGGATTTAATTAAGGCAATGTGCCTTAAAATGGAGTTATAGTACATATTCCTAAGGGTTAGGAGAATTTTCTTTTCCTTTAAAATGGATTTGTCTTATTCCCCTATAGGACTCCATATTTAATAGATGAAACCAGGAACTAGGCCAGAATTGGTCTGTGAGAGTGGTAGCATACTCTCTAATATGTGGCATTTTAATTGGCAGCTTACCAATTAAAGCAAAAATGTTTTTAGATGCATGAGGTACATAGTTTGTGGTTGTTTTTAAATATACCACCAGGACCAAAAATTGTGCATGCTCACTACCAAATAAACTACACTGCAATTCTATTAACATCCATTATAGAAAAAGTTTAGTTTACCTTTTGACTTTGTAGGATAACTTTACTCCTTTCATTATACTATACTATAATCCTATGTGAGTAAATGATCCTTTAATTTGCAAAATGATTTCTATAATGGCAAACTCTGGCAAAGCCTAAGGGCACTCACTATGATTTGATTCCTAAACATTAGCTTTAGACAAATTAGGTTACATATTATACTAAGCCCAAATCCAAAATTAAGTTTACATGAAAACAAACTTCTCAAGAAATGAAATGTGTATCACTTAAAGAGAATATTTTCATTTTTAATATAGCATTTACTAGAATTTTTTAGAAATTAAAAAGCAAAACAAATACAATACCTTTGATTCCACTTGGTTTAGCGTAAGTGGAATGTCAGAAGTTGTTGTCTTGGGTATACCAAGGGTATCACACATAGCTTGAACTTCCTGATGAATTTCACTATTTTTATCTAATTGAGAATGTTTACATTTTTTGTTCTGTAATATCTGTGAGGCTTGAAGTTCTGTACTTAAAAATACTATAATAAAGAATAATAAAGAGAAATAATAAAGAGAAAAACAAATAATGTTAATACATGCACAAGAATTTCTTGAAATATTTCACTGAAAATAAACATTAACAATACTAATACTAATACCAACTCATAAAGAACTAAACAGTAATATCAATAGCTGTAGAACGCTACAAACTTTAAAATGAGAAAAAAAAATTACTTAAAGCTAGATAAAGTGGCATTCAAAATAAATGTATTTATACTGTACTTTAAGTGGCTGATTGTTTTCCACAGTGGAGGAGCCTGAGCAGCTGCCACTGGAGTTAAATGCACAGGATCCAGGCTCCCATAACAGCAGCTTCACTTCTACCTGCTTTAACTATAGTGATTTAACCTGAGACTCACCAAAACTAAAATAAATTTATTTAATACTATCAGGGAAAAGAAGAATGGCTTATTTTATTCTCCTTGATTTCACCCTGATTTCAGTTCCATTTTAATAAACATATTAAATAATCTAGATTGCTATTTCACTAAATACATATTTTCCAAGGGCCTATTCTGAGCCAGGCACAAGGTACACAATGAAGATACAAAGTCATAAGAAATAGTGCCTACACCCAAAGAGTTTAAAATCCAGTAGGTGAGATCCATAAGCAAATCAATAATTTAAGAATGAAATATAAGAATGTGTAGGACACTGATAAAGCACTCTCTCTCATATGTACAAAGTACCCAGGACAGGGGAGCACATACACCTCTTAACTCATCTATAAGCAGACAGAGCAACTGAGTCAGGACAGACCACCTCAAGCTGCTTATTAACTAGTCCCTTTACTTTCATCATTTAATTCGTTCAATACATTTAAGAAGATTACACAAAACTCTTAGATGGCTACAGGCTTAAATTAACTTTGTACAGTATTTAATATTTTTTATATTTGTTTAAAATTACACACACACACATCAACTTAATATAGCAATTTTAACTCCAGATAACCAGAAGAAATACCTAAAAAATTGTTTAAAAGTATAGGTACTATGGTCCCATCCTCAGAGATTTTAAGCCAGCAGATTTGAAGTAGGAGTTGGGCATCTGCGCAGTCTGTTTTAGACCCAAGGTGATTGTCACTGGCAGACAGGATTGAGAGCCACTTACTTATAGACTTTCTCATGCAATTTACACATGACAGTCTGAAGAGCTAAGTACCAAAAAGTTAAGATCAATATCTATCAAACTTTGCTCATGAGGACTATGCTAAGGTCCCTCTAATTAAAAACCTCACTAAAACAAATTGTCAGTTCTTCCAAAATTTATATTTTGGACAACACCTTGGCTAAAATCTACCTTTGCTCTATGGAAACATGCTTTCTCTCTACCTAATAGTATAAATACTTTAGTATATTACTCAAGACGTTAATCCATGTAGATAATACAGGGAAAAGTAAGTCTTCTTCCCATCAGAGATCCTTAGACTGTCCCTCCCCAGAGGCAATTATTAGATTTTGGGGTATCTTTTTAAGCATTTATTTTATGTGTATACATTCAGTATACATATTCCCTATCTATAAGCTTTTGTTTCTTTTATATAAATAAGCATACTAGGCATGTTCTCTCTCTATATATTTTTTAACCAACATATCTTAGAGATCATTATCAGATCTGATCTATTTTCCTCCTTTCTAATAGCCACTTAGTGATATTACTGCAATAATGTACCATTTCTATTTAACTATGTACAGACACTCAGATTTCCAGTCTTTTTTTCTACTACAATGTTATAATGAACATCCTTTTCACTCATCTCTGTGCACTCAGGGGAATAGATATATATTCGTAGATAAAAAATTGCCAGATCAAAAGGTAGGTTAATCTTAATTGTGATAATGAAAATATTTACTCTTTAGAGGCTATACAAGTTATTCTCCCACCACAGTCTTCTCCTTGTAGTATACGAGAGTGCTTACATGCTTATTCCTCCAAACTTGTATTATGACATTTTGGTGGTGGTAGTGGTCTTTTCTAGCCTGATAAGTAAAATGGTATTCTGTCATTTTACATTCCTAACTCCTGAGTGATACTGTGCATCTTTTCATGCCAGAAGCAATTTTTAGAAAACATTCTTTTCTATAGAATCCATGTTCATGCCTTAGCACTTCACACATTTTTCCAGTGAATTTTTCTCTTTTCCTCTTGATTTATAAAAGCTCCTCACACAGTAAGGAATTTGGCCTTTTAAATCTTAGAACAAAAGAAGCTTATTATGTCAATATGATTAAAACAGTCAAACTAAAGATAAAAAAACAACAGATCCTGTTAAGATTATGAATTGTTATAACCTTTCTAAAGTAAAATAAGGCAACATATATCTAGACAAGAGATTATTATTTTTTTTTATCTTTTTGAGACAGTCTCACTGTCGCCCTAGGTAGAGTGCCATGACGTCATAGCTCACAGCAACCTCAAACTCTTGAGCTCAAGCAATCCTCTTGCCTCAGCCTCCCAAGTAGCTGGGACTACAGGTGCCCCCCACCACAACAGCTGGCTAGTTTTTCTATTTTTAGTAGAGATGGGGTCTCACTCTTACTCGGGCTGGTTCCCATTCCTGAGCTCAACGATCCACCCACCTTGGCCTCCCAGAGTGCTGGGATTATAGGTGTGAGCCAATGAGCCCAGCAACAAGAGATTTCTTAAATGTTTATAATCTTTGTCTAAAAAATCCAAAAATATAAACAAACTGAAACTCTGTACCCATTGAACACTAACTCCTTATCACTACCCTCCCAGATATGTGTTTTTATAAACAGTAGGAACTAAATAACTATTTTTATATTTTACTTCTCCACTTTATTTTTACTTGTACCAGAAACCTATATTGCTATTATTGTTGAGTTTCTCAGCAGCTAAGATAGATGCTATTAGATATTGCTATTATTGTTGAGCTTCTCAGCAGCATGATAGATTACATAGTTCTCACTGACGGACAATAGCAGCATGTGAGTTCCTCTAGGCCAGTGCTTTTTAGCTTCCTTTCTGTCCCACTATACCTAGAGTTACTGTGACTTCCCATTAGTAACAGTGGTTCATTGAATCAGTAACTCACACCAAATAGGAAGATGGAGAAACAGAACTGGGAGTGGGGGAGGACACATCCTTTTACACTCCCTCAAAACTCAAGATAATTCAAATGCCACTATCACCACTAAACCCATGTATATACCTGTATATACATACATACACATACATGCACACTATTTGTCTAATGAAATAAACTTTACTAACACAGGAGACTAGAAGGAATATGTCACATGAAATGTTTTATAAATGATAAAACATGAAATATAAATCTTCGATAATGTAAGATGTTAGAAATTTTTCCTCATATGGCCATTGTCCTCAAAACTTTAAAAATAGTATAAAATTAGTGGCTTGGTACCTGTGGTTCAGTGGTTAAGGCACCAACCACATGCACCAGGGCTGGTGGGTTTGAACCCAGCCCAGGCCTGCTAAACAACAATAACAACAACAGAAAAACAGCTGGGCGTTGTGGCAGGCACCTGTAGTCCCACCTACTTGGGAAGCTTAAGAGAAGCTTGGGAAGTAAGAGAATAGCTTAAGCCCAAGAGTTTGAGGTTGCTGTGAGCTATGATGCCACGGCATTCTACCCAGAGAAACAAAGTGAGACTCTGTCTCAAAAAATAAATAAACAAAAAGTATAAAATTAGGACAGCCACGGTGGCTCATGCCTATAATCTCAGGACTTGGGAAGCCAAGGTGGGTAGAATGCCTGAGCTCACAGGTTCCAGACCAGCATGAGCCAGAGTGAGATCCCATCTCAAAAAGATAGCGAGGCATTATGGCGGGTGCCTATAATCATAGCTACTTGGGAGGTTGAGGCAAGAGAATAGCTTAAGCCCAACAGTTTGAGGTTGCTGTAAGCAGTGACTCCACAGTACTCTACCGAGGGCTACAAAGTGAAACTCTAAAAAAAATTAAACTGAAGTAAAAGTAATTTGAAAGGACTCAATACAAATAAATGTATCTACTATTTATGGTGATTATTTAAGTACAACCTAATCTATATTTCAAAGTCCTCCCTGATATAAAACAGTCCATAATAAGTACCTTTTTATTTTTTTTTAACTGATCTATCCCTAGTGTCTAGAGCAGTTCCTGATACAAGATTAGGTGATCAATAAATATTTGGGGAGGGGTGGATGGAGGGAGGGTAATCGGTGGGACCACACCTATGGTGCATCTTACAAGGGTACATGTGAAATTTACTAAGTATAGAATATAAATGTCTTAACACAATAACTGAGAAGATGCTGTGAAGGTTATGTTAACCAGTTTGATGAAAATATTTCAAATTGTATATAAAACCAGCACATTGTACCCCATGATTGCATTAATGTATACAGCTATGATTTAATAATAAATGAAATAATAAATAAATATTTTTGAACAAACTATCATGCAATGCCTATCACTATAATAAAAATAAGATCTAATACTCCACTTAGTGGCCTAGTTTCAGAGTTTTAAGATTAAATAGAACTTTGGAGATCATCAACTTTAGCCATATAGACACAGACACTTAGAGATAAATTAGGTGATGGAAAAATTTCTAAAGTACTATACAAATCACAAAGAGTATTCTATACTGGCCAAATAAATCACTAGTGTTAGTGGGCATACTAGTAGAATTTATATTATAACATAAACCTCTCTAAGAAATCTTCATATTTTAAGTCACATTTAAAACATTTTTAATATGAACTGTCTAATGCTTCATTCATGAAACCGCATAAATCTTGACTTAAAAATAACAAAAAAACAGATTAAACACATGCATTTAAATGTCAAGGAAAGGTAACTTACAAATAAGTTTCAAACAGTCCTCCTTCTTTTTTAAACGGTCTTTAATATCTCCTGATATGAGTACAGAATATGGACATGCCATTTCTTTTAAAAAACCACTTATCTCAAGCTGGAAGCTCTCTAGATCATCTCCCCCTTTAAAAAAGAAAAATCATAAAACATTTACTAAGTATTTACCATATAAACTGATGCTATAAAATCTACTACTAGTTTATATCAATTTTATATTTAATTCTAAATTTTTTACTTTCATATTAAATACTTAAATGTATGACTGCAAAGCTTAAAGGTAACCAAAAACTTTCTACATAAAGTCAATACAAATTTTAAAACATAGATACCAATTTAAGAACGTAAGTATCTTGTCATGAGACTTTAAATATTTTTATATTTAAATTCCTAACAAATCTCTTCCAATGGACTCTCCATAAAGTTAGATAACTAGTAATATGTTAACAACTGAAATATTTAAAGCATTATTATGCTACAATTATTATTATTTTTTGTTTTGTTTTTTTTTTTGAGACAGAGCCTCAAGCTGTAGCACTGGGTAGAGTGCTATGGCATCACAGCTCACAGCAACCTCCAACTCCTGGGCTCAAGTGATTCTCCTGCCTACACCTCCCATGTAGCTGGGACTACAGGCGCCTGCCACAATGCCTGGTTATTTTTTGGTTGCAGCCGTCACTGTTGTTTGGTGAGCCCAGGCTTAATTCAAACCCACCAGCTCAGGTGTATGTGGCTGGCGCCTTAGTCACTTGAGCCACAGATGCTGAGCCATGACTACAATTATTAACTGGCTTCAAGCAAATGATCCATTTCTAAATATACAGATAATAAATGAAATCATTTAATTACATCTCACTGCTCATTCTCTATTCATAATACGTAGGAATTTGTGTCATATGTTTGGAATTCAGATTATTTTACTTTGTTTCAAGCAAATTCTGTTAAATTTGGCATAAATAAAACCAATTTAAACATAAGGATAGGCTGGGTTCCATGGCTCACACTTTTTGTCCCAGCTACTCTGGGCTCAGGCAGGAGGATAAACCTAGAAGTTTGAGTCAAGCCACATAGTAAGACACCATCTCTTTAAAAAGGAAAAAAAAAAGCTACTTAATCCCCTAACAAATGCCCAATAATTTTTAAATTTTCATTTTACTGAATTACCTAAAAATCTACAAAGAGCCACAAGGACTCCAGTTACCAAGATGGTGATGAATTACAAGTAAAGAAGCTTTATGAGCTAATATATAAGCGTGGAGGGGTTATTTTGCTGTTGTTTTATAAAATTCCTATATGATCTATGTCCTTAGTTACAGGGTTGGGAATACAATTTTAATTTGGGATCACACGTATTAAAGGAAAAAAAAAGAACAACTTAATTCAACATGAACAGCATTCAAAAAATTAAACTATCAGCAAATTCAGACTCTACATTTTCTCAAGAACAATACTGAGGTTAAGACTGTAGACAAATAGTAATTGCTTATACTTTTACTCCAAATTTAAAAATCAATTTTGGATTAAATTAACATCAAAAATTTTTAATGTCACATACTGAAGTTCTTTGTAATGCTAGTGATTTTTCTTTGTATAGTAGGCACATTTGTTGATAATACTACAAATCAAAAACTATCTATACATTTTACCATTAAACAGAAAAATAAATAAAACACAATGGCAATACCAGCTGAAGTGATACTTTCTTCCAAGTTGCATAATGATTTTATTTGAGAGCCTAACCAAACACAGAGCTCTGAAAATTCTGGTGAAGACAGTCCACCCTCTGCTGCCTTGGTAAGAGCTTGCTCTTTTAACAGGGGTCCCTTATACCTAGGAAAAAGAAATAGAGGTCAAAAATACCTGTATCAACGCCTGCTACCTGTTTTTGTAAATAAAATTTTATTGGAACATAGCCAATAAAGTATTAATTTACAGACTGTATATGGCCTTTTTCACACTGCAGTGGTAGAGGTGAGCATTTGTAACACAGATAGAATAGCCAACAAAGCCTGAGATGTTTATTACATGGCCTTTTACAGAAATAGTTTAATGATCTGCTCTATATAACATTTGGCTTTTTTCCTATATTTCAATATTTTACAGTGAAATTATCTACCAATTTTAAGATTAATATTATAATACAGGGTCAGCGCCTGCAGCTCAAGCAGCTAAGCGCCAGCCACATATACCAGAGCTGGCGGGTTTGAATCCAGCCCGGGCCTACCAAACAATGACAACTGCAACCAAGAAAAAAATAGCCAGGCGTTCACTGTGGTGGGTGCTTGTAGCTTGAGGCTCTGTCTCAAAAAAAAAAAATTATAATACAAGGCTAAATGTAGTATAAAATTTAATAATCTTTTGTTAGTTACAATAATAAAAATTACAGTAAGAAAAGCACAGATGCAAATTTCAAATAATTAAAGCAGAAAAGAACTTATAGGAGCACTTTAAGCTAAAACATTTATTTTATACTTTTAAAAATTCTACAAATTTTAGGCTCAGTGCCTGTAGCTTAGCAGCCAAGGCTCCAGCCATATATACCAGAGCTGGTGGGTTCAAATCCAGCCCGGGCCTGCCAAACAACAATGACAACTACAACCAAAAAATAGCCGGGTATTGTGGCAGGGGCCTGAAGTCCCAGCTACTTGGGAGGCTGAATAAAAGAATCACTTAAGCCCAGAAGTTAGGGGTTGCTATGAGCTGAGATGCCATGGCACTCTACCCAGGGCAATTGGTTGTGGCTCTGCCTCAAAAAAAAAAAAAAAAAAAAAAATATATATATATATATATATATATATACATATACATATACATATACATACATACAAATTTTATTTGATCAAAAATTAAAATTTTTAAAATACAGTAGAACTTCATAGTTGACCATTTCTCTACATTGATCACCTTCTTAAGTTGACC